>MCJB01000686.1:0-16659 GCA_002018475.1 Nicotiana obtusifolia | reverse complement strand
AATGTGTTATTGTTCCGTGGTGGATTGTGTAACGATTTAAATGTTTCTTATCTTCAGTTCTTATTTACTTTTATTACTCACTGAGTTGGAAGTACTCAATTTACTCCCTGCACCTTGTGTGCAGATTCAGGCGTTAGCGGTACCACTCAGAGGTACTGAATACTACTACTGGACCGGAGCTTCAGAGATTACGAGGTAGCTGCTGGCGTCCGCAGCCTCGTAACTCTTTTCTTTTGTTGATTTTGCTTCCCTCAAATCTTTGTACTTAAGATATTGTAATAGTTATATTATCATTAGGCCTTCTCTAGTGGCTCATGACTTAGTGACACCCCGATCTGAGGGCTGTAGTCGGGATGGTACTCTATATATGTATTCCGACTGATTTTGTTGTTTATGTATTCTTGTTTTAAATTACGTGGCTTAACTGTTTGAGAACAGTTGGATGGGATTGGCTTGCCTTGTCCTCACGAGAGGCGCCATCACGACCGGGTTGGGATTTTGGGTTGTGACAGTTAGGTTTTGGGTTTGAGCCACGCTGGAGGGGAAGTGTGAAAACACTATAGATCCTCCTAATTTGGGAGGGGTTTTAAAAAAATAAAAAAATAAATAGAGGCTAATCTTTATTAAAAGAAAAACAAAAGGTTTTTCAATCGATATTTAGTCTTCCTATTGAAGTTTGACTAAATTCGGAATTGGACTGTCATATACTCCTTCATTTTAATTTACGTAAATTTATTTTCTTTTTGATCCGTACAAAAGAAGAATTCTGTTTTCATATTTGGAAATAATTTACCTTTTATAATGAGATAGAATATCTGTGCCTTATTTTACACACAAACTAATTTTTTTTTTCTTAAACATCATGCCGAGTTAAATAGGTTCACCTAAATTCAAACGGAAGGAGTAGGGATGTTCGTTGGTCTGTACGGTATGATATTAAATATTTTGGTTCGGTATTTTCGGTGTTTGATTTCTTAAAATACTATACCAATACCGTACCTAATTATATTCAGTTTGTTTCGCCTTTTCTCCTTTCAATTTTTGTTTATTTGGTACAGTAACTTTGATTTGTTCGGTTTCAATATTAACTAGTGCATAAAGCCATAAATTATAATATTCTTAATTAAAGTACTCACAAATATAAAAATAAAAACGTACTAAGCTTACATGACTATTGACAAAATTTTTGTCCAAAACCAGCAAGTATCAACCCGAGAAAAAAAGGTATAAACGAATAAATTTAATCATTAAAAATATCTTGTTACTTGGTTAGAGTTAATTGCTAAAGTAAAAGAATACAACAAGGACTATAAGAGATGCAATTTAATCTACGAGAACAAACACCCTAAAACGGTAAAAGTATTACGTTAAGATGCTTGGCATCCCAGAAAATAAGAGTCAAAATCTGCCGCTTACCTTGTTCCTCCATTTCCTTAAGAAGTACATGAGATTTACTGCCAATCTCAACATGCATACTAAAGAAAAGTAGTATGTAACTTAATATGTTATAATCAATAATATGTGTATTATGTAACTTCTTATATATTTTGGTACGACATCGATATTTCGCTATTATTTTGTAAATACTAAATACCAATTTCTTTTTAAATCTTAAACCAAATATCATATCAAATACCAAAATATCAAATATCAAGTACTAAAACTTTTGATTACGATACGATAATTCGGTATTTACCGCTCGACCCTAGAAAGGAGTATAATCTAAAGGCCTAGGGTGAGACACAACAGTACCCTCAAAGGACATAACAGGTTGAATAATAGTTACAATATATCTTTGCCAAAGTCTGATGATTCTACCAAAATTTCGCAGTAAATAGTGGCCATGTAACATAACTCCCTTGGCCTCAGTATTGTTGCTTCAATTCATTGCTGCATCAAAATTTTATGTAGAGCATCGCGTTAGTTAGTGGCGGAAGCAAGATTTTTATTAAGGGAATTAAGTTTTTTTTAAAAAAAAGTAAAAACCTAAAAACGTTAAGGAGATTCAATATATTTTATATATATACTAGTATCTATGAACGTACATTCCACGTAAATAATAATACGTGATGATTTAAATATTTGTTTATATGAAGGAACAAAAGAAATTAATTATTGAGAGAAATTTTATGTATAATAATACAACAATCATCTAAATGTCGAAAAATATTATTACATTAGCATAATACATGAATTTAAAATAAAAGAACATCATTAAAACTTATACAAATGATCAATTTTGACATGTTAGTTAGATAATTTTGTATTATAGTTTAAAAGTATTTAATGTGATGATATCTTAACGAACACTTCTTTGTGGACAATATTTTTTTTGTGTATGCTTCTCCTAATGCTTTGGTTGCCCTGCCTTAACCAAAACTCTTGTTGTCGACCTTGATATCTCTCTTGAAAGTGCAACATATAGTTGTTCATACAAGAAAATATATTGCGGTAAATATATTTCAATATTTAGGATGTTTGTCCTTGTGCTTTATTTGTTATATTTGCAAAACATATACGTACTAAATAATATTTTCACACAAATTTAAAATGATATTCTTTAATTTTGAAAGACGAAAGTTGAATTCAGGGATCAAAATATACTTAGAAGCACATTGACCAGTATCATAATTTTTGCATGTATGACGCTATTGTCAAAACTTCTATATACCATCTATGTGCTATTAGATAAGCTATTCGGCGTATCTAAGTTTTTCAGTGTCATGACTGTCACGACCCGGATTTCCCACCCTCGGGAGTCGTGATGGCGCCTACTAGGCAAGCCAATTAACCAAATTATTTGCTTTGTTTTCATTTTTAAATTCATTACCACTTAAAACCAACAACTAAATAACAGCATAACTTAACGAGCGGAATAATAAAATTTCAGACTCTAAAATACCGCTAATAAAATCTCCTTAACAAAACTACCCAAAATTTGGTGTCACAACTTCACAGACTATCTAAGAGTACTACAAATAAGGGTCTGAAAGAAATATCAAGTACTGTCTTTGGGACTACATAAAAGAAACAGGTAGAATAGATCGCGGGAGACACCAAGGTCTGCGGACGCCTGGAGGACTACCTCAGGTCGCCTGATAAGAAAGAAGCTTGAAGCACACTATGGTCCGAAATCTGCAGCGTTGGGATCTGCACAAAAGAGTGCAAAGTGTAGTATCAACACAACCGACCCCATATGCTGGTAAGTGCCTGGCCTAACCTCGATGAGGTAGTGACGAGGCTAGAACCAGACTCCAGATAGACCTGTGCAGTTATATATATATATATATATATATATATATATATATACATCTACAACAAAATGATAGAAGCAATTAAACAATTAAAGCTGGGGAAGGGAAACATGCTTCGGGGTAGCAGATAAAATAGATCATCAAGGAATAATAAGAAAACTACAATTTAACTTCTAACACGAATAAATTGAAATACAGGCAACTGCTTTCAGTTCTATCTTGTTGCAGGCGTGCAACCCGATCTCATTTCTCATATCTTGTGGTAGGCGTACCACCCGCTTCCATTTTATTATATCTTGTGGTAGGCGTACCACCAGCTCCCATTTCATCATATTTTGTGGTAGGCATACCACCCGCTCCTACTTACATCATATTTTCTGGTAAGCGTACCACCCGCTCCCACTTATATCATATTTTGTGGTAGGCGTACCACCCGCTCACATTTTTAAATCATCACAAAAAAAATCACAAGAAATCCCGAGAAGGGAACAAAAGCAATATAATAACTTCCCAGCAATAGAACAATAATATCAAAGCAAACATCCCCGCAAGGGAGAATCAGCTATAACCAATCTTAACTCAACTTCTACTCAGCTCAACTAATGCCAATACTCAATTATAAATAAAGTTCACGATAAATAAATTGAGTTCTTGCTCAACATCGAGAATCATCAATTAAGGCTTTCGTAGTATCATTTAAGAACACAACAACTATCCATTTAAGACTCATGGTCATGGTCGACACAAACGTATAAATACTCGTCACCATGCCTATACGTCGTACTCAACAAGAAGCAATTAACAAACAGGACACAACTCCTAATCCCTCAAGCTAAGGTTAGACCGGATACTTACCTCGCTTTGCGACCAAATTCAAGATTCCAACAAACCTTCGCCTTGAAACTTTGTGTCCGAAGGCTTCAATTAAATCTTAGTTAAACTTTCCAATGTCGAAATATAAATTCCTGCAACTTTGTATTAAATGAATTGAGTTGAAAATACAAGCTTAGCAACTAGGCAATTCCAGAACGGAGCTTTCATCGGAGACAACGAACGGAGCCGGTGACTGAAAATCTCAATGGCAATTTCGAACTCCACTTTCGCCGCTACTAAATGCAGAAACTGGACGAGTGATTAGAAAGAGACACTGCTAGGACCGCTGGACGACTAGTCAATGACGACGATCATGGGGAGTCATGATAAAAGTGAAGTATGAAACCAATTTATTACTGGAAATCAAGCTAATATCAAGTAAGGCAAAGTTCAGTCAGTAATAAGAACTCCTGAGCACAAGCAAGTGATGGTCTGGATTCTCAACCCAGAAACGAACCAAACTGTGAATTACCCAAAACCAACTGTAATTACAATCAATTTTAAGTGGTGAGGATTTTTCTTAATTGAAGAAATCGCACATAATCATATAGAGAGCAAAGATATGAGAGGGAAGTGAACACTGGGCAACGGCGAGGGGTTTAGGAATTGAGGGCTATTTATAGCTTTTCAGGGTTTTTCTTTTTTTTTTTTTTTTAAAAAAGGCTATAACTTGAGCTCGGGACCTCAAAATTTGATTCCGGGCATACGCCCACGTCCTAAATCATGATACAGACCTACTTGAACTATCAACACACTTATACAGGTCCGTCGACTAAAAATGTAGACGGAAGTCAACTCACCTGAGTTTTAAAACTCTATTTCACATTTTAATCTTTTCACATAAAAACGTTCTAAAAAATTATACAGACTGCACATGAAAATAGAAGTGAGGTAAAAAGGAGGTTTTTAAACCTCGGAACACTGAATTCAATCTAAAAACAAGTGATGACCCTTTTGGGTCGTCACATTCTCCACCTCTAAAACAACCGTTCGTCCTCGAAAGGACAGAAGAATGAAGTACCTGAGTCGCGGAAAGATGTGGATAACGGCTCCGCATATCGGACTAGGACTCCCAGGTCGATGCCTCATGAGGCTGACCTCTCCACTGAACACGAACAGAAGGAAAACTCTTCGACCTCAACTGACGAACCTACCGGTCTAGAATAGCTACCGGCTTCTCCTCATAAGACAAGTCCTTGTTCAACTGGACGGTGCTGAAATCTAACATGTGAGATGGATCGCCGTAATATTTTCGGAGCATGGACACACGAAAAACTGGATGCACGGCTGATAAGCTCGGCGGCAATGCAAGTCTATAAGCCACATCTCCCACTCGATCAAGAATCTCAAACGGACCAATGAACCTAGGGCTAAGCTTACCCTTCTTCCCAAATCTCATCACGCCCTTCTTAGGCGACACTCGGAGCGATACCCGCTCACCAACCATAAATGCCACATCTCGTACCTTGCGATCTGCATAGCACTTTTGTTGGACTGAGCTGTACGAAGCCTATCCTGAATGATCCTGACCTTGTCCAAGGCCTCTTGAACCAAATCTGTACCGAACAACCGAGCCTCTCCCCGCCCAAACCATCCAACCGGGGATCGACACCGCCTACCATATAAAGACTCATAAGGAGCCATCTGGATACTCGACCGGTAGCTGTTGTTGTAGTCAATAACACAAGCTCGGAGCATATCCTCCAATATCTTAATAGTCCGCTCAGACTGTCCATCCGTCTGAGGATGAAATGCTGTACTCAACTCAACCTGGGTGCCCAAATCTCGCTGAACTGCCCTCCATAAACACGAGGTAAACTGCGTACCCCGGTCCGAAATGATAGATACCGGCACACCATGAAGGCGAACAATCTCCCGGATATAGATCTCAGCTAACCTCTCGGATGAATAGGAGACTGCTACAGGAATGAAATGCGCTAATTTGGTCAGCCTATCAAATATAACCCAAACTGCGTCGAACTTCTTCCGAGTCTACGGAAGTCCAACAACGAAATCCATAGTGATCCGCTCCCACTTCCACTCGGGGAGCTCAATCCTCTGAAACAGTCCACCAGGCCTCTGATGCTCACACTTAACCTGCTGGCAATTCAAACACCGAGCCACATATGCAACTATATCCATCTTCATTTTTCGCCACCAATAGTGCTGCCACAAATCCTGATACATCTTTGCGGCGCCCAGATGAATAGAATACCTGGAGCTATGGGCCTCCTCTAAAATTAACTCCCGAAGCCCCTCCACATTAGGCACACAAACTCGACTCTGCAATCTCAAAAATCCATCATCACCTTAGGTAACCTGCTTGGCATCTCCACGCTGCACCGTGTCTCTAAGGACACACAAATGGGGATCATCAAACTATCGATCACGGATACGCTCCAACAACGAAGAATAAGCGACCGTGCAAGCTAATACCTGACTAGGCTCAGAAATATCCAACCTCACAAATCGATTGGCCAAATCCTGAACATCCAAAGCAAGCGGCCTCTAGCCGACCGGAATATAAGCAAGACTGCCCATACTGGCTGACTTTTTACTCAAGGCATCGGCTGCCACATTGGCCTTTCCCGAGTGATATAAGATAGTGACATCATAATCCTTCAACAACTCCAACCACCTTCTCTGCCTCAAATTCAACTCCTTTTGCTTGAACAAATACTGAAGACTCTTATGAACCGTGAACACCTCGCATGCCACGCCATACAGATAGTGCCTCCAAATCTTCAATGCGTGAACTATGGCTGCCAATTCTAAATCATGCACCGGATAGTTCTTCTCATGAATCTTCAATTGCCTTGAAGCATAGGCAATGACAAGGGATGAGATGATATCCCCTTCGCCGAATAATTGTGTTGTGCAAATAGGAAAAAAATTAATTTTTTGTGTTTATATACTATTGAATCTTTGTGACATGAGAGAAGATTTTGGTATAGTAATAAAGGGGTTTAAAAATTATTTTATTACATTTACAAATACTAGGTGTGATAGTATTCTAATATCTTTTAAATTCCCTAATACAGGGACAGAACCAGGTGGTGGAAATGAGGTTAAGCGGAATCCCCTTCACCGAAAATTACACCGTATAAAATTTTAAAAAATTAAAGATATTGAATCTCCTTAACGTTTTTAGGTTTTTTTTTTAATTTTTAAATCCCCTTGATAACAATCTTGCTTTCGCCACTGACTAACGCGATGCTCTACATAAATTTTTGATGCAGCAACGAATTGAAGCAACAATATTGAGGCCAAGGGAGTCATGTTACATGGCCACCATTTACAGCGAAATTTTGGTAGAATCATCAGACTTGGCAAAGATATATTGTAACTATTGTTCAACCTGTTATGTCCTTTGAGGATACTGTTGTGTCTCACGCTAGGCCTTTACATTATACTCTTCCCTAGGGCTGAGTATGATGTAAAATGAAGCACATATATTTTGTCTCAGTATAAGTTATTATATATAAAGGTAAATTATTTTCAAATATAAAAATAAATTATTCTTTTTGATACGGATAAAAAAAAAATTTACTTAAATTAAAATAAAGGAGTATGTGACAGTCCTATTCTTAATTTAGTCAAATATCAATAGGAATACTGAATATCGAGTGAAAGCATTTTGTTTTTTTTTTAATAATAAGGACTAGCCTCTATTCACTTTCCACTAGTTGCATTTTTAATTTGTGTTTTGTTTTGTTTTGTTTTGTCCTTGCTGTTGCAACTTGCATGAAATTCTAGGTCGACATGTTTTGCCAGCGTGTTGTGTTTAATAAGCACAAATTAAGTAATATTAAAGTGTCCAATAAGTGCAAGATTATTAGTTGAAATGTCAAAAGTTGGTATCAAATTCAGTTAGTAGCCTATTAGTTATTTACATAGATTTTGGCTGCTATTCGTTAAGTTGAATTTTTTTTTTCTAAGTTCCCAAAAGTTGATTTATGACAGTTTTTTTGGGTGAAAATTTTCCTTTCATTCACAAAATTTGAACATTTTTTTCAAATAACATGCATGTCCAAACACAATTTCAACTTTCAAATATTATTTTTCAACATAACTTCAAAAAATCCTTTTTTCAAGTTTTAATTAAATATATGTTCAATTATGTATTCATTTCTACTTATGTTTTATCATGCATTTTCATAAGTGAATTTCATACTTATGTTCATGCAAACACTTATACTATAAAAGATATATTATTCCTAAATACAACATGCGATACGAGATCATTACATTGTAAGTGTGCCTTATTAAGTTTAAAATTCATTTCTTCGTCCGAGCATGCGGGGTGTTAAGCAGGGGTGAGGAAGAACATTAGTAGCGGGTTCGAACGAACTCAGCTTAAACTTTGTATTTGTATTAGAAAATACATAAAATATGTATAAATATTTAATTAGAAATCTAATAACTAAGATAAATTATGAGTTCGTGATAAATTGAGAATCTATAAACTTTAAATCTTAGCTCCGTCTCTGATGTCCCACATTTGTTGACGGATGGGCAAGAGTTGGAGTCACTCGGCCACCAATTAAAATAATTCGCCCCAAGTTGATCTATTTGTTAAGTGGCCATGTGACGAACCTTTTTTTTTTTGGTTGTATTTTTTAGGAAAATTCTTAGGAAACGCGCAGCCATAGGAAACCCGCGGCCACAATCCTTCTGCTGCGTACTGGACAACTAGTTCACTATGCAATAGCTCGCAAATTATACATATATATAAATAGTATTAGGTACGTCCGGTGTGATAAACTCTGACTGAGGAGACTGCTAGTGTGGAAAATCGATCTCAGATCTCTTACGTGAAAAACCACTCACTCAACTAACTCAGTCAACCCTGACGGGCGTGACTTCACGGTAAGTCTTTGTGAAGGCTTTCTTTTTGTCATTTTTCTCCCTTGTTTAGAACAAGTTGTTCTGACGGCTGCACGAGACATTATTAAGTTCTATAAATAGGGGAGAAACATTGTTTTCCTTATTACAGCAAAAAGTTGAAACTCCAAATAGCTCATCAAAATGTTTTCCAAAACTAACCTTTTTCTTTGCCTTTCTTTGGCTATTTTGCTAATTGTAATATCCTCACAAGCTGATGCAAGGGAGATGTCTAAGACGGCTGCTCCAATTACTCAAGGTTTATTTACTTCTTCAATCTATTACTACTCCAGTAGTTATTTTCATTTTTAACATTTTGAGTCTGCAAACGGATATTATAAATGTTTAAATATTCATGTAATATTTTGATTTGAATTTTGTGATCTTAAATATGTCATAATATCTTATACCGAAGTTTCATTAATGAAAATATCAGAATTTCAGAATTAAAAAATTATTAAATGTTGGTGGCATTCTTTGCTGAAGCGGATGTAAAAGGAAAGTAAAACACATTATTTAACATTTTGCTGAAAGTTTAATGGACATTTTGAAACTTTCCGAAATATTCAGCTTAGAATATCGCAACACCGCAGAAGTTTCTTCTTTTTATCTTTATATGTCTGCAACATGCATTCTTACATGCGGTCATAATTCTTTCTTATGGGCCGATGCAAATATTTTACTTTTAGATGGCGGTAAGATTTGAATATTCGAAACTTTGTTTCTGTCAATTGTGTGATCAATAACAATAATAACAAACTCAGTGTATTACACAAATAGGGTATGAGAAGAATAATATTTACGTAGATCTTACGCTTATCTTGAGAAGATAGAGAGACTATTTCTGATAGACTCTCGACTCAAGAAAGGATAAAAAAACAGTAGAAATAAGCAGTAATACCAGCAAGATAATAAGATAGTCGAAGCGAAAGATTAGTAGGTAGTGAGAAAAAAAATTGAAAATAAGAAAATATAAGACTAACACTGATATTACTGGTAAGAACAAGGGAGATGCATGACTACCTACTAACCTTCTACCCTAAGTCTCAACTTTCATACCCTCTTATCAGGGTCATGTTTTCGATAAACTAAAGCAGCCCCATATCCTGCCAACTGTGTGATCATTTTATTTAAAACTTAAGTTGTTAGATGAGGAACATGTTCATCCTAATTTATTTATGTCTGTAGCGCTGAGAATTAATAATATCACTGTTAGGACCAAAAATACTTCAAGATGAAATCTATCATCTTTTATCCGAGACCTATCATGTAAAATCATCAAGAACGTAAAGCTAGATGTGGAAGCGACCTGAATCCATAACTTGTCGTCTTTGCGGTTAGTGGTCTTCCAAACCAAGACGTAGGAATTGCACATATGGCGGCTCACACTTTTCCAACGATGGGATATTAGAAAAAAAAACCCTACGTCAGATTTTGGGACCATAACCCATTTATAGTTGCACATATTTATGTAATTCTAATTTAGCCAATCATTAAATTAGAAGTTATATAGGGGTATCTCCACATAAGACATCAAACTTTAGGAGGTGTCTTGTAGACCCATTTAACTTTAAACCTTAGCAGATCATTTTTAATTTGGGGCAACTTTTTAACGATAGCAACCGACATACAATTATACTTAATACAATATATATATGTGCAAGTCCATAAACTCTTACAATCACATCTTAATTTCCTCCTTTATTGGTTAACCTATAACTGATACATTACTCTACATAACCTAATTTGATGCAGCAATGAATTCGAACAACATTACTGATCAGAAGGCGGGTGCAGGAATCATCAGTAAAATTTGCAGAAAATTTCCTTCATTTTGTAAAGGTCGAAAACCAGGAGGCCGAGGCGGCGGCAAAGCTTGTGAAATTTGCCCATGTAAATACCAGATTTGCAGCAAATGTGCTAAATGTCATTGACTAAGTTAGGCCTCGAGACTATGTCACTTGTGCTGGTGTGAGTTCAGTTTTGAGAATAAAGGGAAAGTTATGATAGCCTAATATAATTCTATTCACTTTCCTCTAGTCAATTTCTCTTAGTTTGTGTTTTGTTTTGTTAGTAGTTCTTATTTTTGCAACTTGCAACAAGTCTTGGGTCAGCATGTACCTCTTGTCTTGTAGTCTTCCGACTGTATCGTATTGTACTGTATTGTATTTTTCTTTAGCCACTTGATATCTGAAACCAAATCCGATTAATCAGTATACTATTCCGCAAATTTAACCCCTTCTTATAATGAATATTGTTAATCAGTAACTTATGCGATGCTCTTTTACAGTCACAGTTCTCTCTCTGCTAGTAGGGTTAAAAAAAACAAGGAATAGAAATGACAATGCAAAGATGAGAGAAAGTCTTCGGAATACTAAATATCAAGTGAAAACCTTTTGTTTTTTTGTTTTTTTTTTATAAAAAAGACTAGCCTCTATTCACTTTCCACTAGTTGTATTTTTTTTTTTTTAAAACTCCTTCCAAATTAGAAGAATTTATAGTATTTTCATACTTTTCCTCCAGCGTCACTCGATTAGTTGCATTTTTAATTTGTGTTTTGTTTTGTCCTTGCTGGTGCAACTTGCGTGAAATTCTAGGTCGACATGTCTTGTCTCTATTAATTCGTGAAAAGAATAGTGTTTATTTACCAAGTTGACTATTCATGTTTTGCCACCGTGTTGCGTTTAATAATTACAAATTAAGTAGTATTAAAGTGTCCAATAAGAGCAAGATTATTAGTTGAAATGTCAAAAGTTGGTATCAAATTCAGCTAGCAGCCTATTAGTTATTTACATAGATTTTGCCTACTATTTTTAAGTTGAATTTTTTTTTTCCAAGTTCCCAAAAATTGATTTATGACAGTTTTTTTGGGTGAAAAATTTCCTTTTATTCACAAAATTTGAATATTTTTCAAATAACATGCATGTCCAAACACAATTTCAAGTTTCAAATATTATTTTTCAACATAACTTCAAAAATTCTTTTTTCAAATTTTAATTAAATATATGCTCAACTATGTATTCATTTCTACTTATGTTTTATCATGCATTTTCATAAGTGAATTTCATATTTATCTTCATGCAAACACTTATGCTATAAAAGATATATTATTCCTAAATGTACCTCATTAAGTTTAAAATTCATTTCTTCGTCCGAGCATGCAGGGTTTTAAGCAGGGGCTGAGGAAGAGCATTAGTCGCGCGTTCGAAGAAACTCAGCTTAAATATTGTATTAGTATCAGAAAATACATAAAATATTTAATTAGGAACCTAATAACTAAGATAAACAACAAATTTGTAAAAAATTTTAAATTTATAAACTTCAAATCCTAACTCCGTCTCTAATTTTAAGGCGTACCACATTTGTTGAGGGACAGGCAAGAGTTGGAGTCACTTGGCCACCGATTATCTATTTGTTATCAAATCATACAGAAGATATAAATCGTATTAAACATGTTTGGTGCGAGGAGCTCTGACTGAGGAGACTGCTAGTGAAGGAAATCGATCTCAGATCTCTTATATGAAAAATCACTCACCCAACTAACTCAGTCAACCCTGACGGGCGTGACTTCACAGTAAGTCTTGTGAAGGCTTTCTTTTTGTCATTTTTGTCCCTTGTTTAGAACAAGTTGTTCTGACAGCTGCACGAGACATTATTAAGTTCTATAAATAGGGGAGAAACATGGTTTTCCTTTTTACAGCAAAAAATTGAAACTTCAAATAGCTCATCAAAATGTTTTCCAAAACTAACCTTTTTCTTTGCCTTTCTTTGGCTATTTTGCTAATTGTAATATCCTCACAAGCTGATGCAAGGGAGATGTCTAAGACGGCTGCTCCAATTACCCAAGGTTTATTTACTTCTTCAATCTATTACTACTACAGTAGTTATTTTCATTTTTAACATTTTGAGTCTAAAAACGGATATTATAAATCTTTAAATATTCATGTAACATTTTGCTTTGAATTTTGTGATTATATGTCATAATATCTTATTAAGAAGTCTCATTAATGAAAAAATCAGAATTTTGTGATTCTTTCTTCTGGGCCGAACACGTGAAAACATCTTACTTTTGGATGGCGGTAAGCAACATTCGAGACCTTGTTTCTGCCAATTGTGTGATCAATAACAATAATAACAAACTCAATGTATTTCACAAGTGGGGTACAGGAAGAATAATATTTATGTAGATCTTACTCTTATCTTGAGAAGGTAGATAGACTATTTCTGATAGACTCTCGACTCAAGGAACGATGAAAAAGCAGTAATACCAGCAAGATAATAAGATAATCGAAGTGAAAGAACCAATAGGTAGTGACAAAAAACTGAGAATAAGAAAATATAAGACTAACATTGATATGACTAATAAGGACAAGGGAAATGCACGACTACCTACTAACCTTCTACCATAATTCTCAACTTTCACGCCCTCTTATTAAGGATCATGTCCTCGGTAACTAAAGCAGCCCCATACCTTGCCAACTAAGTGATCATTTTATTTAAAACCTAAGTTGTTAGATGAGGAACACGTTCATCCTAATTTATTTATGTCTGTAACGCTGAGAATTAATAATATCATTGTTAGGACCAAAATTACTTTAAGATGAAATCTATCATCTTTTAACTAAGACCTATCATGTCAAATCATCAAGAATGTAAAGCTAGATGCAGAAGCGACCTGAATCCATAACTTGTCGTCTTTGTGGTTAGTGGTCTTCCAAACCAAGACGTAGGAATTGCACATATGGCGGCTCACACTTTTCCAACGATGGGATATTAGAAAAAAAAAACCTACGTCAGATTTTGGGACCATAACCCATTTATAGTTGCACATATTTATGTAATTCTAATTTAGCCAATCATTAAATTAGAAGTTATATAGGGGTATCTCCACATACGACATCAAACTTTAGGAGGTGTCTTGTAGACCCATTTAACTTTAAACCTTAGCAGATCATTTTTAATTTGGGGCAACTTTTTAACGATAGCAACCGACATACAATTATACTTAATACAATATATATATGTGCAAGTCCATAAACTCTTACAATCACATCTTAATTTCCTCCTTTATTGGTTAACCTATAACTGATACATTACTCTACATAACCTAATTTGATGCAGCAATGAATTCGAACAACATTACTGATCAGAAGGCGGGTGCAGGAATCATCCGTAAGATACCGGGTTGGATACGAAAAGGTGTAAAACCTGGAGTCGGCGGCAAAGCTTGTAAAATTTGCTCATGTAAATACCAGATTTGCAGCAAATGTCCTAAATGTCATGGCTAAAGTTAGGCCTCAGAGACTATGTACTTGTACTGGTGTGAGTTTAGTTTTGAGAATAAAGGGAAAGTTATGAATAGCCTAATATAAATCTATTCACTCTCCTCTGGTTAGTTTCTCCTAGTTTGTGTTTTGTTTTGTTATGTAGTTCTTATTGTTGTCTTGGGTCAACATGTACCGCTTTATCACTATAGCAGCCAAAAAATATCGAAACAAACGAGGCTGTTATAGACAGGTTTGGCTGTACAAGGAAACAACTTCTTATATAAAGGTTTATCATTTTTAGAGTTCGAACCTAATATCTTTGATTAAATTGAGAATAGAAATAACATTTATCCGTAGTATATATACCGGGATTTTGAATAGGGTAATCTTATGTATCAATCATTATATAATAATTACTTGATTTCGAAGACAATTATAGGAGCTTAATTTAGAAGAGCAATTAGCTCGGTAGATAAATTGATTTCTCTCTCCTTTCCCTCTCTTACAATAATGGAGCGGCAGTGGATTATGACATATTCAATATTTACAGCAAATATTACATATAGGATACCTCTAACGTGAATCCAGCACTCCTTTACAAGCTAATTATTTATTTTGCCTTGAACAGTTTTTTTTGTAATTCAAATTCACTAGGCAGTGTGCCTTATATATACATACATTTATATATATATATATATATGAAAATAGTTACAAAGATGAAGGGGGCATAGACCTGTCCTCCCAAAATGAAGGATGTGCATTCTTGATCATCGAGACTTGACAATCAAGTATACGTAGGTAATTGTGGTGGGTTAGACCTATGATGATATAATGATTGTCTATCTTATAACATCGACAGACAATCATATATACAAAAACATTGAGAATGAAACTAGGTCGATCTACACAAAAAGTATGTATGTTCCTAAATCTATTAAGGGAGTAGTTTGAAATAGTGTCCTCTGTATACGATGAGGTCTATTTCTAGCAAAAGGAGGATCTTCTATATGATGTATCTTCAAAAAAGAAGGTAACAATCATCAACTTTACTTTGATAAAGGAAGTATAGTTGAGGATTGTTGCTACTGCTATTCCGGAGATGTTTTGCTTATGTGAGTTGTGATTTCTATTGGGGTGTTGACTGAATTTCCTTGCTGCTGTTACTGTCACTATTGGAGTGGGGCTTTTGCTGCTGCTGTGGGGGTGTTTGATGCTGTCTATTACCCTGCTGTCTATGCAGGCAGCAACAGAACAAAGAAGATTCCAGTTGCAGTAACAACGACTGAAGAATTCCACTGCTGCTGTTGGATTGTTGCTGCTCTTGTTTCTGTGATGAAACAGAACAAATTTCAGCTGCAACAACAACGTCAAAGATCTACTCCTGCTTATGTGATATTTTGTGAGAAAACAGAAGAAATTTCAGTAGCAGCAACGACGACAAAATCTAGGTATCTCAACTGTTGTTGTGAGGTAGAAGAATTCCACTGCTGCTGTTGGATTGCTGCTGCTCCTGCTTCTGTGATGAAACAGAACAAATTCCAGCAGCAGCAACAACGTCAAAGATCTGCTCCTGCTTCTGTGATGTTTAGTGAGAAAACAAAGGAAATTTCAGTAGCAGCAACAATGACAAATTCTGGGTATCTCAACTGCTGCTGTGAGGTCTATTTTCCTACAAAACTCAGCAGACATGTTAAGGAGGGGGGGTTTGAACTAGGTTGGGTGAGCAGTGGATTTTCAGCGGCAAAGCAGTCAAATGGAAGAAAGTCTGCTGCTCATCTTACTGCTTGTGTTGATATTACTGTATCCTAGCTTTGTAGTATGTTGAGTTACTGTTTCTTCCCTCAAGAATATGTACATGTTAATCATCCAGGTGCATTGTGATTTATCATGTGTGGTGGGAAGTTAAGTCTTTTGGACTTCCTATATCTAAATGCAGGGGTGCCTTTACTGTCAAGGTAAATCTGTCCCCTTACGAGTGCAGGCAGGTCCCTTTGGCTGTTATAATGTCTTAGGAAGTTGGAATAATGGCTCAATTTGGATAGGGTATCAGCTGGACCATTGGATTCTCTTAGAATATGAGTGCACTTAAACCCTTCACAATGTTGGCTTGAGTATTTGATTTCCTGTATTATCATATCCAAGGTCCATGGTGGTTTAGACTATCCTGTTATCCATTGGGTAAGCAGCTTAGAGTTTGTTTCCAGATGAAGTTTTGTGTAACCATTTTGCATACACCAGTTGATGCCAATGAGTACCGCTTGGGTTTCTGCTAAATTATTAGATCCCTCTCCCAGTGGACTTGAAATAGCATGAAAGAAATTACCTTGCTGGTCTCTAATGATGACCCCTGCTCCTATTTTCCTTGGGTTGCCTAGAGCACT
>MCJB01000685.1:1344-17953 GCA_002018475.1 Nicotiana obtusifolia | reverse complement strand
AGCTTGCCCATTCTTTTGGCCATATCTCTTTTGGGATGCATCTATTTTGCTGGAAAATGATTCTTTGTGCCTCGCTATATTCTTCTTCCATGGATAAAATGGACACGGGAAATTTCCACCAGAATGATGCATCTGCTTGCGCCTGGACTTTTCCATTAATAATCTTCACTGGCCTATGAAACATGAATATTTTTGCTGCGTAGGAATCATTGAAACATTTAATCCAATATCTTCTAGGCTTGAACCATAATAAAAATATTCTAAGCGCTGGTGCAATGGCATCAAAATCCTTGAAGACGTTGCATTTGAATTCCATGAAAATATAATACTGATGGCATAGGTACCAGAAAAACCATAATAATTCTCGTGGAAAATCCTTGGCTTGAGCTATGAATATATGGCAGAATTGATATTCTGGATTGACGCCATAAGGTTTGAGAATGGATCCTCCGTATTGTCGGAAAACTTGGAGCTCATAATAAGTTCTTCTTTCCATAATAATTGATGGATCAAAGGGATCTATGAGGTTGAACAGCTCCGGTGGATGATCTGTTGGCTTCAATGAACTAGTTCCAAGTGAAAACATAAAGATGTGGCTGTTTGGCTTCAGTTTTGCTGGGGAAAATCTTTTTGAGAATTCCTCCGGTCGGGATAGAAAATCTGCGAGGATATTATCCTTTCTTTTCAGGTGCTTGCCTTGAAACTTGTATGGAGAGAACCATTGAGCCCATCTGAGAATCTTGATCCCATTTTTTACCGCAAGAATTTCCTTGAAGGTGGAATGATAATGTTGCTCGGCATCTTTAAACTTTCCACTGGCGTATCCGCATATTTTCCGCTGGCCATCTTTTTCTTCAAATAGAACAGCACTCCAATATTCATGGCTGGCATCTGTTTGCAGTATCTTCTTTCCATCTGAAGGGATGTAGAGAGACTTGACATCTTTACATATCTCCTTTATTTTTCTGACTGCTTCATCCTGTTTCTCTCCCCATGATGTTGCATTTTTCTTGAGCATTTCTGTGAGTGGTGAAATGTATGTAGAGATATTTGGAATGAAATCTCTAACATAATTGATGACACCCAAGAACTGTTGGATCTGCTTTGTTGTGAGGTTGGTATCCGGAAATTTAAGTAGTTCCTGATATATATGCGGTCCTGGACTATATTCACCTCGGGCGAAATGCATTCCAAGAAAATCAATCTCCTTCTGAGCAAGAACCATCTTTTTTGCTGAGAGCATGATCCCGTACTTTGTGATCAATGCTTCAAATTGACGAAGCAAGTTGACATGGTCGTCCAATGTCTCACTAAATAATAGGATATCATCAATGTAGACTAAGGAGGTATGGAGGATGGGTTGGAAGATTTTTATCATGGCTTTTTGGAATAAGGAGGGTGCAGTTTTCAAACCAAAGGGCATGACTTTCCACTGGAAGTGATGATCGGGGATGCAAAATCCCGTTTTGGGTCGTTCTTCAGGGTGGATTCCCAATTGCCAAAATCCAGATTTTAAATCAAACTTGAAAAATTATTTGGCCTTGGCTAAGTGGAGAAAAGAGTGAGTTTATTTGGTATGGGAAATTTATCATCTTGGAGGAAATGGTTTAGTGGCTGGTAATTAATAACTAACCTGAGTTTTCCTCTTGTCTGCTCAGCTTTTTTGTTGACATAAAATGCTTCGCATGCCCATTGTGAATCCGACGGCTCTATCAGATCAAATTCCAAAAGTTCTTCGCATTCTTTCTTTGCAAGCTGAAGATGATCTGGATTCATTCCTGAGTGACTGGCTTTTGTCGGATTGATGTTTTCATTTTTCTTGAAAGGGAGCTTGATAAAAAACTCTTGGTTTTTCCATAACGGGCTTTTCCCTTTTTTCATCAATTCCTTGTGGGATTCAGCACATGAATGTTCAATGAGATGTTGCTCAATCTCTTTGATTTGTTCGTCCTCGGTGATACTATATGTGAAATATTTTAATTATGAATTGAAAAAGAATATATATTATACCTGATTGATATAATTCGTAATAGGTGTTAATTCATCTAATAAAATTATTTCAGCAATATTTTTATGGTTATGTTGCTCAAATTGGTGGGTTCCATATGTTGCATTGTGCAACTTTAAATTTCAAGGGGCATGCTGTTACATTAAACGTTTCCGTTAGTGCCCTTTAAATTTTTTATTATATTTTATTCAACCTTGTTTTACCATATTTAGAATAGTAGATCTCACCCATAGAATAGTGGGATTATCGCATGTATTTAATTAGTACAACCATTGAATAAAACTGGATAAAACATAATCAGTTTCAGCAATTAATGCTTATCAGCCATTTGAATTAGCTAAGCCAAACGGGCTCTTAAATGATAAGAAATTACTAGAAGGGTATTTAAGGGTTAGACCTAGAAATGTAAATTGACAGATTATTGCCTTACTATAAGTTTCGTGTTAGTCGATAACCTTGCCCTTAAAAATTCTGTGAACTAACTACAAATGATACAAATAGAACAACAAACTAGCTACATGAAATTAACCCGAGGAACAAATGGACTTAAGGAGAACAAAGAAAGCATGTGATTAAGAAGAAACCAACTAAAATAAACTTAGGATTACTACAGTAGACAATTAAAGAAAATGCATGCCATGGAAACAAAACTGCCAAAGGTGAACGAAACCTATCTCCAAACTCTTACCTAAAACTCAAAATACTACAAACTAACACAAAAAATAAAAATAAAAACTTATGAGCTACAGATTAATCACAAATAGGCCATATCATTAAACAACCTAAGTTAAAGACTCAGCCACAGTAGAACGGCACAGCAATAGCTTTCGAACAAGGCAAATAAACACATTCAAGATATCACTAAGAGAAGAATGAACTTTAAATAAGTAAAACTCTCTCTTTATTTGCCGGCATAATAGCCTAATAGATATATTTACTTGTTCGATTTTGACATTCCGATTCCCATATTTAATAAAGTTTCATCTAGACACCTCTATTCGTTCAAACATAATATTTTAAACCCTTCTGACCATTGACCAAACCTATGTGACATTTGTTTTGCTGAGTTGGATAAAAGGTGTGATTACGCTCTTTAAAAGCTAGTAAAATTTGATGATTTTAATTAAAAAATAAAAAACTGAAAGAAAAGAAAAGAAATTTAAAAAAAGTACTTCTTATCCAAAGAATTTCACCCCATCGTGGTCCTCCCCCCTCCCCCCCCAAAAAGAAAAAAACAACCTCTCTCTTCTTCCGCCTCTCCGGTTTTCTTTTCTTTCTATCCCTTTATCCTCTCACTTGTCTCTTTCGATTAGCCTTACACTTTAAAATCAAACGCATTTAATGTCTGAGATCTGAATTAGGAGTGGGCATAATATTGACCGAACCGAAAAAACTGACCGAACCATAAATTTTGGTTTATTCAGTTTCGATTTTTCGGCTTATTCGTTCAGTTTGTGGTTTATGTTTTCTATAATTTCGGTGTTCGGGTCGGTACTCAGTTTTGCAACTTCGGTTTTCGGTTAAACCGAAAAATCGAAGTTTTCTAATATAGGTCCTAACCTTTGGACTCCTCTTAAGTTGTCTAGCCCAACTTTATTATATATTTACATTATAAAATTTGAAGCCCAAACCCAAATAAAGTCTCACATTCTAAAAATTATCCCTTTTTGTTTGTCAATGCATCTTTCGTCTTTATTTGCTTGTGCGTGCTGCTAAAATTTTATATTGTCTTTTTTAAGGTTTCAAACTAGATGCATGGCAACACGAGATGAGCTAAGTAATTTCTTCTTTAACACTCCATTAAAGAAAGGTGATCACCGTTGGACAAATTTTATTGAACTTTCCAGAGTTGATTTGGATTATGGCTTGGAAAATTGGTATGATTTGGGATTTTGATTGCAGAAGTGTTCAAGGGGTTTGGTTTTGTCGTTGTGAACCACGGCATAAAAGGAGATTGGCAAATAAATTTTGTTTTATTTGAGGTTTGCTGAATTTGCATGGGATATACGAGATAGTTATATTATAAGTAATATTTGTCAAATAAATTTATATTTCCTACAACAACTAAATGATTTGGCTAATTATATTATAAGTATCGCGTTTTCGAATTTTAGTTGTACTAAAACATGAAATTAGTCATATTTTTTAGTAGAAAAAGTCTGATTTAAAAGCTCAATACAACAAGACCAAACCGACCAAATTGAAGCGAAAATCGACTGAATCGAATTAGCAAAAACCGAAAAAATTGAACTAATTTTGGTTCGGTCATTGGTGCACCAAATAGAAAACTGAAAACTTAACAAGTCGAATCAAACTTTATGAAAATCGAACCAAACGGGTCGACGCTCACCCTTAATCTGAATGATTAAAATTCAAGCCTATTCCTAAGTGTATCTGTGTGTGATCGTGGGATTGAGGGGATATAGGGTTGGGACGTGAGTGTGTGCGTTGGTGTAGAGCGACGTGAGGGAGTTCATGGGGTGAATGTTTGTTAAGAAATCATATATTTGGAAAAAGTTTGTTAAAAAAAATTGTCAATTTGACGTAGTTTTATTTCATGCCTTCTTTTCTTTTCTTTTTTCTTTTTTTGTTTTAAAGATAAATTAAATTATAAAAATAAGATATTGACCAACCACTTTTTACACCAAGAAAAATATAAGAAACTAAATACTTACATATAATTCAAATAATACTAAGAAAAAAAATACCATAACTCACTTATTAAAATTCTAATTAAAAGAAAGTAAATATTTTTGTTAATTTTCTCTTTAGAAATAAATTTATCTTCTAAGAGTGTGAATATTTTTCATTTTTTTCTTTAAAAAGTTTGTCAAAAAAAGCCTATTAAAAGGAAGCTAAAAGTTTAAAATATCAAGATTAGGACCTAACAAAAATATTTACCCTAAAATAGTATTGTCACGACCCAATTTCTCTTATAGGCCGTGATAGCGCCCAACGTCACCGTTAGGCAAGCCAACGGTGAACTAGCCATGTATTTATTCTTTTTAACAATTTTGAAATAGTGAATTTTTATTTATTAACTAGATAAGAGGTAAAGAATTTAATAGAATAAAGCGTAAACAAATATAAGAGTAAGTGTGGTGAAATAAATACTCAAAAGCGATCAAATGTCTACTAGCATATTTCCAAAACCTGGTGTCACAAGTGCATGAGCCACTAGTAGAATATACAAAACACTAAACAACTGTCTGAAATAAAATAGACAGAAAGTAAACGCAAAAGAGAGACTCCGGGTGCTGCAGAACGGACTCGAAAAGCAGCTCACCACTAAGTCTCAGGGTATCGAGGGTGCATGCCGGAATGACTGCCAGATACACCTGCCTCAGATCCTGCACAATTAGTGCAGAAATGTAGCGTGAGTACATAAACAACATATACCCAGTAAGTATCCAGTCTAAACTCGAAGAAGGAGTAACGAAGGGTTGACATTGACACTCACTATGGGCCTATAATAAAATGCAGAAGTTCTTGTCACGACCCAAAATCCACCTAGTCATGATGGCCGTGATGGCACCTAACCCAACCCGTCAGGTAAGTCAATTAACAACTATCCAAATTAAATGAGATTTATTAAGAAAAGAAATGAAAATACAACTACTTTTATACAAGAATTTTCTAAGGACTGGTAATACAAATTATGAAATTCTAAAATTAGATTTACAAAGCTGGTATGAAATAAATACATTATCTGTTTCGAAATGTACATAAACAGATTTTTATAAATCAAAGGCTACCATGAACAAGAGGCACCTACAGCCGGAATACAGGTACGTCTTCAAATCTAACTCCCGTCGATCACAGCAACATCAGCATCCAACATCTGCATGCAAGGTACAGAAGTGTAGTATGAGTACAACTGACTCCATGTACTTAATAAATAACAAACCTAACCTTAGGTTGAAAGTAGTGACGAGCGAGAACACAGGTCGGGGTCCAATACCAATAGCCAACAACAGTTCATAACAACATAATGGAAGTAATAAAAGAAGTAGCTCAGAGATAAAATTCTCAACTCGTTCACAGTTCTAGAAAAATAGGCATGCTTTTCAAGTATATCGGTGAAAATCCAAATCCTTTATCGAAATCACCAATTTTATGAGTAAGTTTAAAAACTGTGATTTTACCCAAAAGCTTTTCAACAACAGATAAGATGTTTCTTTATCAAATAGCATGAGGAAAATACATCTTTATGCCTACATGTCAATATGCAGGTGAAATCATGAATGACGCCAAAATAGGAGTGGCAGAAAGGAGTGCATCTCTATGCATGTATCTCAAGTATGCATGTCAAATGCAATGTATCTCAGTATTGAACTCAATGTACTCACACTCTCAGAGTACTCGACCTCACTGCCTCACACTTTCCACTCATCATGCTTAATCACTCGACACGCTCAGTCACTCAGTACTGTATATGGCCAATTCGGCCATGGAAAAATCCATCCCAACTATATGTATATCAATTGACAATCAGTCACTCAATACTGTATAAGGCCAATCCAATGCGAGGAAGATCCCACCCCAAATATAAATGTTTCGGGCAAGATCCATGCCCAGGGAAGATTTATCCCTCAATATAATCAACTGCGCTTACTGGGGGTGTGTATAGACTTCGGAGGGGATCTTTCAGCCCAAGCACCATAATAAGCCAGATCCATGCATAAATCAATATAACATGCTGCGGCGTGCAGCCCGATCCTATAATATCACTCACAATTAGGCTCTCAGCCCCACTCAGTCATCAATCTCCCTAGTCTCTCGGGCTCACAATGCCATGAAACTAGCCCAAAAATAATGATATGATGTATCAATATATAGCAACAGAGATTTAGATATGATATGTAATGAATGAACATGACTGAGTATGAAATTGCAATGTAAGCAAACAACTTAACAGCAGAAATAACCTCAGTGGGTCCCAACAGAATAAACATGTAGCCTAGACATGATTTCTAACATGGATTACATCTCAATAGCTCTAGTACGTAGAGATTTTATGGTTACAGATCAGATCAGGTAACTACACAGTACCACAGAAATAACGGAGTCGCAATTCACACGGTGCACGCCCACAAGCCCGTTACCTAGCATGCGCGTCATCTCAGCACCAACACATAACACGTAATTCGGGATTTCATACCCTTAGCACCAAGTTTAGAAGTTTTACTTACCTCGAATAAGCCAATTCCAATGCCGAGAAAACCAAGCGATGCTCTAAAAATGCCATCTCGCTCGTACTAACCTCTGAATGGCTCGAAACTAGCCAAAAGAAACTCAAATACGTCAAATAAAGCCTAAGGAAACAATTCCAATTGATAAAGGTCGAATATTTACTCAAAAGCCCAAAATCAACCAAAATGTCCAACCCAGGCTCGCGCCTCGGAACTTGACGAAATTTACAAAATCCAACAACCTATTCAATTACGAGTCCAACCATACTAGTTTCACTCAAATCCAACTCCGAATCGATGTTTAACACTCAAAAACTCACCCTATAAAACTTTAGGCTGAGACCCCCAATTTTCTCTTTAAAACTTATAATCCAATTACCAAAAATGAAGATAAATCACGAAACATAATTAAAATCGAGTGTAGAACACTTACCCCAATCCTTGTGATGAAATTTGCTTCAAAAATCATCTCAATCCGAGTCCCACGTCTCAAAATGTGATAAAAGACCCCAAATTCTACCCAGGCGTGTTCGCTTCAGCGAACAATTTAGCCGCTTCTGCGGCATCGCTTACCAGAAGCCTGCTTCTGCTGAATCAACTGGAGAAATGGCTCTTCGCACCTACGAAAACTCATCCGCTCCTGTTACATCGTAGGTGCGATAACAAACGCGCATCTGTGCAAGACGTCCGCTCCTGTGCCCCATACATTGCTTCTGTGATAACACAGATGCGGCCCAAAACTTCGCATCTATAATGCTTCCAAACGTAGCCCTTTCCGCTTCTGCAATGGGCTGCTCGCTTCTGCGGAGTCGCTTCTGTAGAAGTGATTGCTAACGGAACCATCAAAACTCTGTTCCGGGGTCAAATTCACCAAAAGCCAAACTTGGTCAACTCTTCCAACTTAAAGCTTAAATCATGAAATTCATTCTTCCAAATCGATTCCGAATAACCTGAAAATCAAAACCGACGATTCAAATAAGTCATAATACATCATACGGAGCTACTCATGCCCTCAAACTACCGAGCGAATTGCAAGTGCTCAAAACGGCCGGTTGGGTCGTTACATCCTCCCCCACTTAAATATATGTTCGTCCTCGAACGTGCCAAGAGTTGTTCCAAAGCCATCAATCGCCGGGAACCTTACCATGCACATACCCGGGGGTGATCCCACGTCACCCTATTCCATATAGGTCTGACAACGCAACATAACTGATTATCATTACTTCAACCCTAGCCCGTAAACCACAGAGTCCAATTTCCAGCATCCGGAATTTCCTGTAATATCTTAATTTCGCATATACACACTGTATAAGTCTGATCAAGCTCTATCAAGCCATAACCATAACCCAAGATGTAATCACATGATATACCGCATAACTCGCGTACTTGTAGCAATAACTTCTGACCACAATAACTGCTCAAAACAAACCCGGCACCGGTAATAAACCTCATATCTTATAAAAACTCGTTCAAAACCTTAGTACAATGCCGATGATGAGAAACACGCAGAAACTCATAACCACTTATCAGATCAACTAGCCATGGAGCTCCCTCTCCTTTGACAAGAACTATAGCCAATTTCTAAGTTGACCATCGACATTATCCTTCCAACTGTACTGCAAACAAATCTGATGGCACCCATTCTAGGTCCAATGACCTTATTTTAATGAAGCCCAACTATCTTATCGACATGCCACACCAATACTACCTAGAATCACGACATGTGCAATCCGTGCACCAATAAGCAACAACTCAAATGTACCCAAAATGGACAATGACTCAAACAAGAGAACCATCCCGTAAGTTCAACAAGTATCACCACAACCGCAATGCTACAAAGCCATCTTACATAGTAGTACCAAGACGCACGAATCTAACACAAAGGATCATATCTCAACATAACTCCACTGCAATGCGTGACCCTATCCAAACACTTGTTTATAGAAATACCTCAAGCCACCATGCCCAAAATCAACAACCACGCGCAATTTGAGGCCTAATACCAAAAGTGCATGACCGTAACCACGGAAAAGCAAACAACACCATACATCATAACCGGACAAAGGCCAACACCAAGGCGCAATCAACCATTCCGAACCCTAATTACCATTCCACTCGAATTCTGCTATAAGGCCCCAAACAGAACCGCACCATGTGTGCTTATAACCAACAAATCACAACTCCTCATATCGTAGAAGAATAACACATAGATATTATCCGAGCACGAATAAGCTCCACTCTAATCGAATGGCACATCCGCAATAATAGCAGTACGGAGTCGACCAATCCGACCCAGTGTAGAATACACATCCTCGTTGGGCCTACCAATGGGCCCCAAATCAACTCTGGTCATCCACAAATAGATAAATAATCCTCCAAAAGTTCACAATGACCTACTATAACATATACTATCATCTGTCTAGCTTTGGCCATATCTTCACAGTCCACATCCACGAAACAATCTGCTTCTGAGAACTCCTGATCTCAAAATCCGTAGAACACACAAATCGCCATATCTGATCCCAACTCCACCTCCCGAATGTCTAACACATCTCTCATACACGATCATCCCACGAGGAATACTTTTATAATTCTTCCGTGCCACATAGTAAAATCTGAATATCAGCAACCGATCAACCAGGCGAGTACCGCAATACCAATGAAGCATATGTAAGTCAACACACAGTGCGCCTTCTGAAATGTGCACCCTTCTCTGGAATTACCAAGCAGTTATAGCATCCATCTAAACATCGAAAATCGTCCATGCAGTATAAGAATTTATGATCTTCCCTTCAAAATTGACTGTGACCTTGCACATGCAAACCTTAATCCCACACAACATACCGCCGTTATCATGCCATCATATGAAAAGTACGAGATTCTCATAATTAACTCTGAGTCCAGCAGAAATACATACTTAATTAGCTAGGAACCTTCTATTTGATCTAGTCCAGGAGAAAATCACAATGTGCAACTCACTCCCCACGCCACCAAGAAATATACACCTCGAACTGTGGTAGAAACCGTTGAGAACACTTTGAAATTTATTTGCCCATAACCAAACCATCAGAATTGAGTCTCTCTAACTCAACCAAGCCACGCAGGTTGCCAAAATAAAGAGTATTGACACCAAAACACCTGTAGAGCCTCAGCACATCATAAATACCCAAAGAACCGATTATATCTATTACCGTACTGATCCAACCTACTACCAAGTTGTCCCATTTCTCCGAGTTCCTTTTGAATTTTCCTCAAACTGATACTTATCCTTGTTAGAACACCACGATCCTCACCCAAAACTCACCACAAGAGATAAAACCACACTGTCCTAAGACCCATAAGCCGATGTATTCCCTCTTAAGCACCCCAAAAGTACCACAACCAAAACACCCACTCTATAAAGACCTTCTGTGAATCTAAAGTCGTTTTCTTCACCTTATTGATACTGAAGTATAAAATCCGTAATGATATAAAAATACGGCAAGTCCCGACACCATCCTATGCAAATCTTAGTTTCTAGCTATATACAAGTCCGAAAAATTCTCAATAACTATATATAAATCTTAAATCCATAAGAACCTTCTCGAGAGTCATCCACTCTGCTCAAATCTCAATTGCACCGGCCAAACGGGTCGAATGACTTGTTCCCCATTTGCACAATAACACCAAAATAAGTAATTTACACCTTTAAGCAACCGAGCAATTTCCTACTCCATGCGCACTACATCCCTCACGAATAACCACTCAATCATTCCATGATTCACATATACCCATAGAGTGTAATACAACCCATAGCCAGAACTACCCTTACTCGGGTCATCCTCGAAGTCATCACTGATTCACAAGTATGCTTCAAACCGAAACCACTACAACACATAATCGTGCAATCAACTCGTCGATAACAGACTCCACCACTTGGCTTAAAGCCATGGAATAAACATCTGATAACTTACATTAACCATACCCCATTACTGCCATAATACCGCAGTGAGATTCAACTAAATCCTTCATAAGCTCATGTAACACAAGCCATCTAATACCTCAAATTATCTGCAAATCTTGCATTCATCCTCATGACGGTCAGATCAACTATTAGTACCGATCCAAACTCAAACCGCACAAATATAACCCACTGGTAGATAAGAAAGCCTCCACACAACATCATAAAAAATACACGTCCATAGATTACCTCGCAAGTTATAACCCACATGCTTAGCCTCAAACAGACATCTCTCTATCCCCTTTCACAGACACAGCCACTACGCAGTCGCTTAATCTTCCTGAGTCTAAACTCAACAACAAGACATGAAAAATCTACTTCGTTCCACAATTAAACAACATGAAGAATCTTTCAACACACTCATAACCCGAGACTATATGTCACATCAAGACAACAATCTAGCACCCAATAGTCCTTTTTACATCTCAAGCAAACTATTCTCTTTACAATCAAACCATATGGACACATCCTGCAGTCATATCATACTCATCATATAGCAATCCGGTCACTTATCGAGTCACAAATTCCACTCATAGGGACACTACCGGACATATAAGTCCAAAAGCGCGTGCTCATACAACTGAAATCACCATGCTCAAGCTATAATCAAAATCCCAGCCTCAAGTCCTCCAAACTGGCCCATCATCTGCACATGGAAATCACATATCGCACCTCATCCATGGAATCACAAGCCGGCGATGCATAGCTGATATCGAGCGCTCACATGCGCATACGAATGCCTGGAGGGAATTCAAAGAGTTATGTTTCAAGCCAAATCAATTCCGCACGATAAGGAAAGAAATATGGAAATTATCCTAAATGCCCCGTAGCCTCTCGAAGATAGGTATGGACGTTATCATACTGATTCGCAAGACTCTACTAGACACTTGCTCATGACTTGTAGAACCTATTAACCTAGAGCTCTGATACGACCTGTCACGACCCAAAATTCACCTAGTCGTGATGGCACCTAACCCAACCCGTCAGGTAAGCCAATTAACAACTATCCAAATTAAATGAGATTTATTAAGAAAAGAAATGAAAATACAACTGCTTTTATATAAGAATTTCCTAAGGACTGGTAGTACAAATCATGAGCTTCTAAGATTAGAATTTACAAAGCTGGTATGAAATAAATACATTATCTGTTCGAAATGTACATAAACAGATTTTTATAAATCAAAGGCTACCATGAACAAGATGCAGCTACAGCCGGAATGCAGATACGTTTTCAAATCTAGCTCCCGTCGATCACAGCAGCATCAACATCCAACATCTGCACGCAAGGTACAGAAGTGTAGTATGAGTACAACCCACTCCATGTACTCAATAAGTAACAAACTTAACCTTAGGGTGAAAGTAGTGACGAGCGGGAACACAGGTCGGGGTCCAACACCAATAGCTAACAACAGTCCATAACAACATAATGGAAGTAATAAAAGAAGTAGCTCAGAAAAATAGGCATGCTTTTCAAGTATATAGTGAAAATCCAAATCTTTTACCGAAATCACTAATTTTATGAGTAAGTTTGAAAACTATATTTTTTTCTCAAAAACATTTCAACAACATATAAGATGTTCCTTTATCAAATGACATGAGGAAAATACATCTTTATTCCTACATGTCAATATACAGGTGAAATCATGAATGACGCCAAAATCGGAGTGGCAAAAAGGAATGCATTTCTATGCATGTATCTCAAGTATGCATGTCAAATGCAATGTATCTCAGTAATGAACTCATGTACTCACACTCTCAGAGTACTCAACCTCACTTTCCTCACACTTTCTACTCATCATGCTCAATCACTCGACACGCTCAGTCACTCAGTACTGTATATGTCCAATTCGGCTATGGAAAGATCCATCCCAACTATATGTATATCAATTGACAATCAGTCACTCAATACTGTATAAGGCCAATCCAACGCGGGGAAGATCCAACCCCAAATATAAATGCTTCGGGCAAGATCCATGCCTAGGGAAGATCTATCCCTCAATATAATCAACTGCGCTCATTGGGTGTGTGTATAGATTCCGGAGGGGATCCTTCAACCCAAGCACCATAATAAGCCAGATCCAGGCATAAATCAATATAACATATTGCAGCGTGCAGCCCGATCCTATAATATCACTCACAATTAGCCCTCAGCCCCACTCAGTCATCAATCTCCCTAGTCTCTCGAGCTCACAGTGCCATGAAACTAGCCCAAAAATAATGATATGATGTATCAATATATAGAAACAGAGACTGAGATATGACAAATGAATAAATATGAATGAGTATGAAACTGCAATGTAAGCAAATAACTCAATAGCAGAAATAACCTCAGTGGGTTCCAACAGAATAAGCATGTAGCCTAGACATGGTTTCTATCATGGATCACAGCTCAATAGCTTTAGTACGTAGAGATTTCATGGTTACAAATAAGATCAGGTAACTACACAGTACCAAAGAAATAACGGAGTAATAATTCACACGGTGCACGCCTACACGCCCGTCACCTAGCATGTGCGTCACCTCAACACCAACACATAACACGCATTCTGGGGTTTCATACCCTCAACACAAAGTTTAGAAGTGTTACTTTCCTCGAACAAGCCAATTCTAATGTCGAGCAAATCAAGTGATGCTCCAAAAATGCCATCCTGCACGTCCAATAAAGCCTAAGGAAACAACTTCAATTGATAATATTTACTCAAAAACCCAAAATCAACCAAAAAGTCTAACCTGAGCCCACATCTCAGAACTTGACCAAACTTACAGAATCCGATAATCCATTCAATTACGAGTCCAACCATACTAGTTTCACTCAAATCTGACTCCGAATCGATGTTCAACACTCAAAAATTCACCCTACGAAACTTTAGGCTAAAACCCCAAATTTTCTCTTTAAAACTCATAATCCAATTACCAAAAATGAAGATAAAATCACGAAATATAATTAAAATCGAGTGTAGAACACTTACCCAATTCCTTGTGATTAAATTTGCTTCAAAAATCGTCTCAATCCGAGTCCCACATCTCAAAATATGATTAAATTTGCCCAGGCGTGTTCGCTTCTGCGGCGTCGCTTTTGAAACCTGAAGCCTGTTTCTGCGGAATCAACTAGAGAAATGGCTCTTCGCACCTACGAAAACTCGTCCGCTCCTGCGACATCGCAGGTGCGATAACAAACGCGCATCTGTGCAGACATCCGCTCCTGCGCCCCATCCATCGCTTCTGTGATAACTCAGATGCGACCCAAAACTTCGGATCTGCAATGCTTCCAAACGTAGCCCTTTCCTCTTCTACGATGGGATGCTCACTTCCGCAGAAGCGGTTGCACCAGCAACCCAAAATTTCAGCAGCTTCAACAAGGCCTCAATCGATATGAACCTCGTCCGAAACCCACCGAGCCACTCGGGACCTCGTCCGAATATATAAGTCACATAACATAACACGGACCTACTCGTGTCCTCAAATCACACCCAACAATATCGAAACGACGAATCGCACCTCAAACCAAACTTGAATGAACTTGAACTTTCAACTCCCAAAACTCGCGCGAAACATATTAAATCAACCTAGAATGAACCCAAACTTTGCACACAAGTCCCGAATGACATAACGAAGCTATTCAAATTCCCAGAGCTATAATCCGAATCCGACATCCACAAATTCAACTCTTGGTCAAACTTATGAATTTTTCAAACCTTCAAATTTCCAATTTTCAGCAATTAGCGCCAAATCCTTCTAGAAATATCCAAATGCAAATCCGAGCATACGCCCAAGTACAAAATCACCATCCGTACCTAACAGAACCATCAAAGCTCTGTTCCAGGGTCAAATTCACCAAAAGTCAAACTTGGTCAACTCTTCCAACTTAAAGCTTAAATCATGAAATTCATTCTTCCTAATCGATTCTGAATAACCTGAAAACCAGAACCGGCGATTCACATAAGCCATAATATATCATACAGAGCGACTCATACCCTTAAACTACCAAGCGAAGTGTAAATGTTCAAAACGACTGGTGGGGTCGTTACACTTCTACACAGCCATGGTATATGGAAATAATAATAATAATAATAATAATAATAATAGTAATAATACTAATACTAATAATAATAATAATAATAATAATAATAATAATAATAATAATAATAATAATAATGATGATGAGCTAGAACTTTCTGCAGTATTAGCAATATTAATAATTCATTATATAATGAATTTCTGGAATATATGAGAACCAGACAACAAGAGCAGGGTAATAACCCACAGTTACCACCTTCATATTCTATAACTTTGATGGAACAAGAAAATGAAGGTAATGAGGCTTATAGCCAAAATCCTCATAAAGAATTAATAATTCTTTTGGAAAAATCAGATCTGAGGTGGAAAGATAATCCTTGGCAAATAATGTCAAGACATTTAGATACAACATCATATGCTACACCTTCCAATAAATATAGGATGAATTATGAACTGCTTCTGAAATCCACAGAAACAGTTGAATTTCACCATTTTTTCCCATCTACAACCAAAAAAGTTTATAACTTTTCTAAAATTATAATCAAGCGTATAATTCCTGCAGATGAATGGGGAATTAGTACTTTGAAGGAAAGGGATTATATTCACCCAGAGCAGAAGATTCCTGTTAAATATAATTATTGGGATTATATCCAAAGTTTTTATAATACTTTTTACTATGAAAATCCTAATAGGAAACATTCTTGGTTTATCAAACTTTGTGATAATATATTTAGCCAAGAATTACCAAATTGGTTTTGTGAATGGTGGACAGTATTTGGACCATCTATTGATATTTTACCTGAAAATTATAAGAGTTTATATACTCAATGGGTAGAAGTATCTCCCAAAATTATTAGTTTACAAAAAGATAATATTTTCTTTGAAGGAATTGCAGTAATGTATTTCTTTATAGAATTTTCTATTCCATGGATTATGAAATGGGATATAGAAGTCACTAATACTGATAAAGGATTTTCCTATATTAATAGAATTTTTTATACAAAGTTTTGGAGCAGAATGCTCAGTATTAACAGAGAAACAAGGCAATTATATGGCCAACAAACTATTGATAATATCAATAAAGCCCTTAAAAAATATAGTTCGGGCAAAAATGTTGTTGAAGAAGAAATTAGTCCTTTAATTTATATTACAAGGAAGATTCAAATGAAGAAAGGATCTGTATCAAAAGATGATCTTATGGCTGAATATTTAGCAGAAGTCAGAAAGGACTTTGCTAAGAGATTTGATACAGAAATGCCTGATGATATGTCAATAACATCAACAAGCAGAAATACTGATGAAGAGATTGGAGATAATAATTCTCAAGAAGAGAATACAGAAAATGTTCATCTTGAACAGTTAGAAGAATTTCTGAAGAAATTGAAGGAAACA
>MCJB01000684.1:4970-24106 GCA_002018475.1 Nicotiana obtusifolia | reverse complement strand
ACAGTAGGTTGTCCAGTTCAGCGGATATTGGCGAGATCCATCCTTCGGACTTGCCACAGTCTTGGTATGCATTTTGTTGTAGGCATTATGGGCACGTCGGGGCCCTGTTCCGATGTAGGTTACATTATGTACGTTTTTGTAGAAGCTCATAGACAAGTGTCAATTTATGCATAGATAAGTAATGGGTTGGCTTATGTACAGTTGAATTGCCTTGTCGGCAAATGTATATATTTTATTTTATGGTTTTGCATTTTAGCCTTATGGGCCATATTATGTATATAAGTATGTTCGTATCATGGCATGACGTCTCGGTTCATTATAATTATTATTCGAGATTATATGCATATGACAAGCCTTATAGATAATAAGGAAAGTTAGATGAAGGGTACGCCGGTGCCCGTTGAGTAGGGTCCGGTGCCGGTCGCGACCCTCCAGCTTGGGTCGTGACAATATTCCAAACATTTCTTGTATTTATTTTTATACCAGCTTTGTCTATCTATGTCTTAGTGGCTCATGACCTGCACTGCCAATTCTCGGGTTTTTGTATGGAAATTCAGTTATTTCACTTAGTAATTTCTTATTATTTTTATTAGATTTGTGTTGACTGTTGTTTGGCTTACTTAGCGAGGTTGGATTAGATAATATCACGTCTAAGGGGATTTTGGGTCGTGACAGAAACTCTACATACCTATATTATATTGATTCAAGTACCTTAAAACATAACCTTCTTAGCATATTAAGCACTCCTAGTTTTACCCTGAACGTATGGGTTATTACATCTTTGATTTCTTTAGTCTCTAACCCTCATGATACTTCTTTAGTGTTACTTCCCATATTTTTGTACATGAGAGTACGTCGTGATAGCATCATCTGAAGCTCAACTCTATTCAAGGATAAAGGAGGTGAATAGGCTAGGTGATAGCATTAAGGATACATAGAGTTTTGGAAGCTACAAGAAATCCATTACAAAATCACAAGCTAAAGAGTTGCAGACTAAGGGTGCTGGACTTCAATGGCATATAAAGAAGCTTTTAATCATAAAAGAAGAGCTCAAGCCCAAAGGAGATGAATTGTCCAAATTTTACAATTATTTGGTGGCCCAAATGGAAGTCCAAGAGGAGGAAGATTGGGTCACCAAATCATCCCTTCAAGTCCACCAAAAGGGCTCAAAATGAGCTTAAAAGAGGTCCAAAAAGGGATGTTTCAAAAGGAGCCTAATTGAGTCCAAACCAATGGCCCAAACTAGTAGTTTTAAGGTCCAAATTTGCCCCAAAAGGATTTGGCCGTCCACCCTCTTATATTTTTGTATCTTTTGTTCCTTAGAAACCACCCTACCTAAGTTTGGTGACTTTTGTTACCCCTTAGCAGTCCCCTACCTAATTTTGATGACTTTTATTACCCCTTAGCAGCCCCCTTCCCCTACCTAATTTTGATGACTTTTGTTACCCCTTTGCAACCCCCTACCTAATTTAAGGACTTTTACTCCTATAAATAAGGAGTTCTTCTCCTTCATTAGGACTTCATTATTGATTAAGAATATCATACTTTGAGAGTTCTTTTGAACTTTTGTTGCTTATGCTTTGAGATTTATCTTTCAACCTTTACTTGTTCATAGTTCAAGGTAGTAAGATTACTTTTCTTTTGTGATATCTTTGATTCCTTTGTGGTAGTCTTAAAAGGCGATTAATACTAGTTATTGATTGCTGTCTCAAGTTACTCGTAAAGCGGTCAAGATCCGAATCTATTATTTTGATTTGTTTTTAAGCCTGCGTTCGATTTCTTCAATAAATCAAGACGTTGTTACTTTGATCTTGTCAAGGCTATAGAACTTGTGTTCTTGGAAGGTCCTGGAATTCTTTCCTTGAATTTTCCCATATCCTTTATTTTCTGCACTTTAATTCCAGTTGTTCAATTCCTTATTATTATTGCTTCCGCATCTACTTCTCATAGTCTTATTCTAGTTTGGATTCCCAACCTTATTGTTATTAAATGGTATCAGAGCATCCTAGGAATCTCAAATCTATTTAAAGAGAAGGATGAATCTTTGGAATCTCAAAGAGGGTCTTTAACAAGATGTCAAGCTAAAGAGTTACAAAACAAGGTCATTAGACTTCAAGTGCAAATAAAGAAGTTGTTAGTTGTGAGGAAGGGCTCAAGGATTGAGGATGTGAATTGGCTAGGTGTTACAATTGTTTCGTGGCCCAAATTTATGTGCAAGAAGAGGAGTATTGGATCCCTAGAGACATCCTTCAAAGAAGTTCCTAATCAGTCCACTTTTGGACCATTTTGTCACCTAAAATGTGTCCAAACTTGCAGCGCAATTAGTCCTACATGAAGTCACGTTTTTATAACATAAAAAAGACTTACTTGATGTAAAATAAGGGTACAATAGTTGTGCTAGAAGTTGAGTGCAAGTTGGTGCCAAGTTGCTTGCAAATTTCCTTCAAGATTTCCAAGAATATATCCAAGTTTGGTTGTGGACTTTGAAGATCCTATCCTAAGGTTCATGTACTTTTTATCCAATGTAGTTTTCCAAGATTTGTTTTGGACTTTCAAGATCCTACCCTATGGTAGTTGGACTTCTATCCAAAGTAGTTAGGACTTTCTTTCTTTGTTTTTGTGGTAGAATTTCGTTACTCCCTCTCTACATAAAGGGGTGTATTCTTTGTTTATAGGGGAGATATGATAGACAATATAAATAAAAATTGTGAGATTTTTCTTGCACTGAGTGTGGCTACTCTTGGATTTATTGTTCAACCTTCAAGGTGGTAATATTAAGCCCTTTTCGAAATCTTATATCACTTTTAGGTATTCAAGAAAGGTGATAAGTTTAGGCTTATTGTTGTTCTTGTTATTCTAATGTGTCGGGTTTCAAAATCTCTCTCTTGTTTTAATTCTCTACAAAAGGCGATTAGTTCTTCGTTAGCTAATTGTTGTTACTAGGATTCAACTTCTAGAATAGACTACTTGAATTCAAGAAACTCTTTCATGAATTCAATCTATCTTTAGTTTCTGTCTTTTTCGTTTTCCTATTTTATTTTAGCTTCCGCACGTTTCTTGATTTTCTTATTTTTCATTAGTAATTCATGAATTCTCTATCGTGTTTGTTATCAAGTGGTATCAGAGCGATTCTATCAAGATTTCGTTGTTGACAATTCTGAGGTTTTCTTGAATACCAAGGGAATTGCTCGCTCTCCAGGAAAATATTTTGTATCTAATTTGTATCCAAAATTAACAAAGGAAACAAGAAGAGGGGATCCTAGATTTCAAAGATAAGAAAAACATTTAATTTTTTCTTACTCTTCTATAAATATATAATCCTTTCCTTTTTGTTCATGTCTTGTTTCTACCGAGCCTAATAGTTCTAGGATTTGGTTCTTCTTACATTAGTTCCCCTAAACTCTGAATTTTACTACTAAGAACTTCATTCAAGTTGGGTTTAACTATAAATATACACAGTCTTTTGTTCAAAGGTTATTTTGAGAGGAAAAAAGGGCAAAGAGAGGTGGGAGCGTTATAGGGAAAAAGCAAAATTTGAGAGATACATATTTCCTTTAATCTATGTCAAGATGTCTCAAATGGGTAGCTACAATGGAAGGAGGAGAGCTATGACTCAATAACTTGAAAAGTCAAACTTACAGTATATCGAATGGAAGGAAGACAATGGTAAAGTTATTTTCAAACAAGAGCTAAAGTGATGTCTGCATTTTATGCCCTTAGAATTGAAAAAATATTTGGCTATAACTTAATTAGCACTTATATGGTTGAGAAATTGAGCTTGCCTTGTGTTGAACATATTGAACCCTACATGTTGAAAGGAGTAAAGGTAGATAAAAAAGTGTTCTTTCCATTCTCTATTGGAAGGTATGAGGATGTGATTTGGTGTGATGTCATTCCCATGCCTTTGACTCCCTCACAAATTTGTGAAGATGAAAAGATTGTTGAAGAGAATATGGAAAAATACGAGAGAGAAAAGAATGAGAGGAGTAAGGAAGTGCATGTTGACATTCCAAGAGAGGAAAAATGAGACGTTGTCTTGAGTGAAAAGAGTAGGATGTCAAGTCATGTAAAGAGTGATATTGAGAAAAAAGAAAAGAGAGAAGGCAATGAGATAACTGTGACGACCCGGCCAGTCGTCTCATGAGTTACCGCTTCGTTTTCCCCATTTCTACCTTATTATGCTTCGTTATGTTATTTGGGATGTGTGTGCGAAATTTCATGTCACTCGGACATGGACTGATTGGGTTTTCGATTAAAAGAGTAACTTAGAAGATTTTGAAATTCTTAGGCTTGAGTCCGACGGGAATTTGGTGTTGGGAGGTTGTTTGAGCGTTCCGAAGGTTAGAACAAATTTGAATAATGTTATGGGATATGTTGGCATGGTTTGTTGGGGTCCCAGTGGCCTCGGGTGGCTAAACGAACTGTTTCACCCTTGGAAAAGTTGCAGAAAAACCAGAAGTTGCAATTTTGTAAAAGAATAAAGAGACATCGCAAAGCGGGATATGCTATCGCAAACCCAGTATGCGAGGCGCAAACCACACACCCAGATACAGTTTTCTGGGCAAAGAATGACGTCAAGAATGCGGTCAGGAATGTGGTCGCATTTTCACAATGCGGACCGCATATCCACCACACTAAGACCGCAAACCGAGACAGATTTCTGGGCAAAAATCAACGTCAAAAATATGGTCAAAATGCGGTCACATTTTTGATCCGACTGGGGCATTTTTTGTTCCGATTTTTTGCCCTGTATAAATAGAAATCAGTACCCATTGGCCATGCAAAATCCACTATCGTTACCGTCTAAGAGAAACACCTCCAAAACACCCTAAATCACAGCAAAATCAGCGTAAAAAATATATCCAAAGGGGACTTTCTTGGACAAATTCTTAGAAGAGGGGATTTCGGCCATCCTAAATGTAATTGGAGCTATAGAGCTCGAATTGAAGCTAATTTTGAGGCGATTTTGGGTGACTTTCAAGGGAATCATCGGGATAACTGTTCTTAACTCAACTTTGGTCGAATTACCCCAGTATATCGCTATTTTAATATTTAACTGGAGAATTAAGTTGGAAAATCTGTGGAAAATCCTTAAGTTTAGATTTAAAGATTTAGAGGTCGATCCGATGTCGGAATTTGCTAATATTTGTATGGTTGAACTCGTTGGGAGATAAGGAACCCGTTAATGTGAAAATTTCTGGGCTTCGAGAAGTGGGTGGGGGCTCGGGTTTTGCTAATTTCATAATTTCTTGGTATTTTCCGATTTGTTTCGATTGAGCTACATTAACCCAGCATATTGTGACATATTAGTTTTGATTTTGGATAGATTCGATGTGCGCGGAGGCCAATTCGAAGGGCAAAGGCGTCGCGGGCTAGGGATTTAGCTGGTTCGAGGTGAGTAGTGATTGCAAATGATGTTCTGAGGGTTTGAAACCCCGGATTGTACATCGTAGTGCTATATTGAGGTGAGGCACGCACTCGATGATGAGCGTAGGGCCTTTTACTACTAGGGATGTGACTGGGTCTATCCCGATTGATGGTTTTACTGCGTATTTGACTGAAATTCATTTGTTATCATTATGACTGGGCTGATTGCCATATTTGGGCTTCGTGCCAATTATTTGAACCCTTCGGGGATTTTTATCACTGTTTCCTCACTATTTGATCTATTACTTGAACTCAGTCATGCTGTTTACACCGTTTTACAACTCAGCCACTTTTACTCAGTCTTGAGACTTAAATAATATTTTAAATGATGTTTTGGGGCTGAGGACTACTATTTTTCTATGCCCGAGGGGCTTGTGATGATTTTTCTAACTGAGTGCGGCCGAGGGAAAGATGTGAGGTTTTACTGAGTGATGTGAGGCCGAGGGCCTGAGATACTTTATGTGCCATGAGGTGCCTTGTGACTGACATGAGGTTGAGGGCCTGAGATACTGTATATATTGCATGAGGTGGCTTGATTGATATGAGGCCGAGGGCCTAGATATGTGCCATGAGGTGGCTTGATATTGCGCCTTGGGCCGTAAGGGGCCCCTCCCGGAGTCTGTACACCCCCAGTGAGCGCGGGTACCCATTGTGATGTGAATTATAGCCTGAGGGGCGGATGTTGTAGTATGTGATAGCACGAGGGGCCGATACTATTCCATGTGATAGCCCGAGGGGCCGAATATTGTTGGCTGGTACGATTTTGTGATAATGCCTGAGGGGCGGACTTGTTGTTATATATATGGCCCGAGGGGCGATGTTTTAATTCACTTTATTTACCTAAAAGATTACATGTTTTTACCTGTTTAAAGGAGATTTTTCTTGATTTCTCACTGATCTACTGTTTGCGAATGATGTTTTAATGCTTCATTATAGAATGCCTTGTGCTTTGTGTGTTTTCTTACTTTCAGTCGTTATTTATGCTTATTACTCACTGAGTTGGAGTACTCACATTACTCCCTGCACCATGTGTGCAGATTCAGGCGTTGTTGGTTCCGCTCCGGAGTACTGATTCCTCCCGTCCGGGCGGTGATTCAGAGACTACGAGGTAGCTGTTGGCGTCTGCAGCCCCGTATTCTCTTTCATAAAGTTGTTTCTATTTTCTTCAAACAATTGTGCCAAAGGTTGTATTTAGTAGACTTGTTATTAGGGTTCATAGTTGCTCATGACTGGTGACAACCGAGTTTGGGCTGTAGTCGGGATGGTTAGCTATACTTTCTGCGAATGATTGCTATTATACCATGCTTGTATTGTTTTCTTGTTAATTAACTGATTAAAAAATGAGATTTGGTTTGAATTGGCTGGCCTTGTCTTCACGAGAGGCGCCATCACGACCGGGTTCGGGGTAAGGGTCGTGACAGGGTGGTATCAGAGCCTAGGTTACATAGGTCTCACGAGTCATGAGCGGGTTTAGCAGAGTCTCGCAGATCGGTACGGAGACGTCTGTATTTATCTTCGAGAGGCTGCAGAACCTTTTAGGAAAACTTCATATTCTTGAAATTCTTGTCATGCGAACTTGTTGATCTGAGTACTAAAACTTCTGTTATCCTATTCTCTCGCAAATGGTGAGGACGCGAGATACCGGACGAGGTGGACGACCACCAGTGCCACCCACTGAGGCCACTAGAGGCCGTGAACGTGGTCGTGGTCGTGGCAGAGACAGAGCAACGAGGGCAGCACCTGTTGATCCACCAGCTGCCCCAGCTCAGGATCAGGCTCCAGTGGCACCGGCTCAGGCTCCAGTTGTGCCTATCGTTATTCCAGGTCTTCAAGAGACCTTGGCTTAGATCTTATCAGTTTGCACGGGCCTGGCTCAGGCGGTTTCAGCCACCACAGCAGCCGCTACTTCACAGGCCGGGGGAGGCAATCAGACTCCCGCTGCTCGCACACTTGAGCAGGCAGTGCAGGGACCTCAGATGCCGGGGGCACCTCCAGCCCAGCTGGTTACACCAGCCTAGGAGTTCATGGTACCAGTTATGCCAGATGATGAGCAGCGTCATCTTTAGAGGTTTGGCGACTCCAGCCTCCGTCATTCAGTGGTGCTGAGGGCGAGAATGCCCAGGGTTTTCTTGACAAGTGTCAGCAGATGCTCCGTACAGTCGGGATCCTTGAGTCTAGTGGTGTGGAATTCACCACCTTTCAGTTTACGGGAGCTGCCTTCACATGGTGGGAGGCGTATGAGAGGCGTAGACCGGTTGATGCAGCGCCCCTTTCTTGGCAGCAGTTCTCCGCTCTTTTCTTGGAGAAGTATGTGATGCAGTCCCGCAGAGAGGAGCTGCGTAGACAGTTCGAATGGTTGCGACAGGGGGATATGACTGTGTCACAGTATGAGTCGAGGTTTTCTGAATTGGCTCGTCATGCTGTTTGGATGGTTCTGACTGATCGTGAATGGATCAGGAGGTTTGTGGATGGCCTTAACTATCATCTCCATATTCTCATGACCAGGGAGAGAGTATTGGGTGCTACTTTCGAGGAGGTGGTTGATATAGCTCACGAGATTGAGACGGTTCGTCGTTAGGAGCAAGAGGAGAGGGAGGCCAAGAGGCCTCGAGGATCGGGTAGTTACAGTAGTGCTCCTTCGAGGGGCCACTTTCAGCATGGTAGAGGTCGTTCCTTCAATCCTACTCAGCTAGCCTGTCCAGAGTACCGTGGGGAATCTGGAGGCGTGGTTATCATGGGTTGCAGCAGGGCCAGTCATCACTCAGCGCCCTTCCAGCTCTTGCTCCATCAGCCCAAAGTCCTTCTATGCCGAGTGTACCTGCGAGACACTCCGGTGCGAGAGGTTCCCTTCATTCCTTTTCTCCAGCACCAGGGAGCTGTTATGAGTGTGGCGAGATGGGCCACATGTGGAGGCAGTGTCCTCATCGTGGTGCTAGATCGTCCCAGAAGAGGGGTCAGCCTTCGGCTTCTGCTCCAGTTACCTTACCACCCGCCTAACCAGCTAGGGGTAGAGGTCAGGCAGCCAGGGTTCGCCCCAGAGGGGGAGGTCAATCAGGCGGTGGCCAGGCCCGATTCTATTCTATTCCAGGCAGGATAGATGCTAGTGTTTCAGATGCCGTCATTACAGGTATTGTTTTAGTCTGCCACAAGGATGCCTCTGTATTATTTGATCCCGGTTCCACCTATTCATACGTGTTCTCATATTTTGCTCATTATTTGGTACGCCCCAGGAATTTCTTGCTTTACCAATTCATGTGTCTACCCCGGTGGGCGATACTGTTGTTGTATACCGTGTGTACTGGTCATGTGTAGTAACTATTGGGGGTCTGGATACGCGAGTGGACCTATTGCTATTGAGCATGGTGGATTTTGATGTCATTTTAGGCATGGATTGGTTATCTCTGTGTCGTGCTATTCTAAACTGTCATGCTAAGACCTTCACCTTGGCAATGCCGGATGTGCCGAGAATCGAGTGGCGTGGCATGACTGATTACATTCCTTGTAGAGTGATATCATCCTTGAATGCCCAGCGTATGGTTGGGAAGGGTTGCCTTTCATACCTAGCGTTTGTGAGGGATGTTGGAGCTGAGACTCCAAGCATTGAATCGGTTCCAGTTGTGAGGGATTTTCCCGATGTATTTCCTGCAGACCTACTGGGCATGCCACCGGACAGGGATATTGATTTTCGTATTGACTTGGTGCCGAGCACTTATCCCATCTCTATTCCGTCGTATCGTATGGCACCAGCAGAGTTGAAAGAATTGAAGGAGCAACTTCAGGAACTCCTAGATAAGGGGTTCATTCGGCCTAGCGTGTCACCTTGGGGTGCACCGGTTCTGTTTATGAAGAAGAAGGATGGCACGATGAGAATGTGCATTGATTACAGGCAATTGAACAAGGTAACAATCAAGAACAAGTATCCTTTGCCTCGCACTCATGATTTGTTTGACCAGCTTCAGGGAGCGTGAGTGTTCTCCAAGATCGATCTCCGTTCGGGTTATCACCAGTTGAAAATCAGGGATTCAGACATTCTTAAGACTGCTTTCCGAACTAGATATGGTCACTATGAGTTTCTTGTTATGTCTTTTGGGCTAAACAATGCCCTAGCAGCATTCATGCAGTTAATGAACAATGTATTTCTGCCTTATCGGGTGTACTCGCGTAGCCAGGAGGAGCATGCGGAGCATTTGCAAGTTGTATTGCGGAGATTGAGGGAGGAGAAGTTGTATGCAAAATTCTCTAAGTGTGAGTTTTGGCTCGGTTCAGTGGCTTTCTTGGGGTACGTAGTGTCCAGCGAGGGTATACAGGTTGATCCAAAGAAGATAGAGGCAGTTCATAGTTGGCCTAGATCGTCCTCAGCCATAGGGATTCGTAATTTCCTTGGGTTGGCAGGCTATTATCGCCGGTCTGTTAAGGGATTTTCATCCATCGCATCGCCCTTGACCAAATTGACCCAGAAGGGTGCTCTTTTTGTATGGTCCGACGAGTGCGAAGAGAGGTTTTAGAAGCTCAAGACGGCCTTGACCACAGCTCCAGTGTTGGTTTTTCCATCAGCTTCAGGTGCATATACTGTGTATTGTGATGCTTCAAGAGTTGGGATTGGTTGTGTGTTGATGAAGGAAGGTAGAGTCATTGCTTATGCTTCTCGTCAGTTGAATCCCCATGAGAAGAACTACCCCGTGCATGATTAGGAGCTGGCTGCCCTAGTCCATGCACTGAAGATTTGGAGGCATTACTTGTATGGTGTGTCTTGTGAGGTGTTTACTGATCATCGCAGCCTCTAACATTTGTTCAAGCAAAAGGATCTTAATTTGAGAGTCCGAGCATACCATTCAGATACTGGAGGACATGTTACGTGCATGTGCTATTGATTTCGGAGGTTCATGGGATGAGTTTCTACAGCTTGCAGAGTTTGCTTATAACAACAGCTACCAGTCGAGTATTCAGATGGCTTAGTATGAGGCTCTATATGGGAGGCGGTGTAGATCTCTGGTTGGTCGGTTCGAGCCCGGCGAGGCTAGGCTATTGGGGACTGACTTAGTTCAGGATGCTCTAAAGAAGGCGAAGATAATCCAGGAGAGGCTCCGTACAGCGCAGTCGAGGCAAAGGAGTTATGCTGATAGGAAAGTCCGAGATATGTCCTACATGGTTGGTGAAAAGGTCTTGCTGAAGGTTTCGCCCATGAAGGGTGTTATGAGATTCGGGAAGAAAGGAAAATTGAGTCCTCGGTTCATTGGGCCATTTGAAGTGCTTCAGAAAATTGGGGAGGTGGCTTATGAGCTTGCTTTGCCACCCAGCCTGTCGAGTGTACACCCAATATTTCATGTTTCGATGCTTCGGAAGTATATTTGGGATCCGTCTCATATCTTGAACTTCAGCACAATTCAGTTGGACGATGATTTAACCTATGATGTTGAGCCAGTAGCGATTTTGGGTCGTCAGATTCGGAAGTTGAGGTCAAAAGGATATAGCTTCAGTGAAAGTGCAGTGGATGCGGAGCAGATATCCTCACCTATTTGAAGCTTCAGTTACGTTTCTTGACTCGTTTGAGGACAAACATTTGTATAAGTGGGTGAGACTGTGACGACCCGGCCAGTCGTCTCATGAGTTACCGCTCCGTTTTCCCCATTTCTACCTTATTATGCTTCGTTATGTCATTTGGGATGTGTGTGCGAAATTTGATGTCATTTGAGCATGGTCTGATTGGGTTTTCGATTAAAAGAGTAACTCAGAAGATTTTGAAATTCTTAGGCTTGAATCCGACGGGAATTTGGTGTTGGGAGGTTGTTTGAGTGTTCCGAAGGTTAGAACAAATTCGAATAACGTTATGGGATATGTTGGCATGGTCTGTTGGGGTCCCAGTTGCCTCGGGTGAGTTTAGGGTAGCTAAACGGACTGTTTCGCCCTTGGAAAAGTTGCAGAAAAATCAGAAGTTGCAATTTTGTAAAAGAATAAAGAGACATCGCAAAGCGGGATATGCTATCGCAAACCCAGTATGCGAGCCGCAAACCACACACCCAAATCGCAAACCCAGACAGTTTTCTGGCAAAGAATGACATCAAGAATGCTGTAAGGAATGCGGTCGCATTTCCACAATGCGGACCGCATATCCACCACACTAAGACCGCAAATCGAGACAGATTTCTGGGCAAAAATCAACGTAAAAAATGTGGTCAAAATGCGGTCGCATTTTTGACCCAACAGGGGCATTTTTTGTTCCGATTTTTGACCCTGTATATATAGAAACCAGTACCCGTTGGCCATGCAAAACCCACTAACGTTACCATCTAAGAGAAACACCCTAAATCATAGCAAAATCAGCCTAAAAATTATATCCAAAGGGGACTTTCTTGGACAAATTCTTAAAAGAGGGGATTTCGGCCATCCTTAACGTAATTGGAGCTATGGAGCTCGAATTGAAGCTAATTTTGAGGCAATTTTGGGAGACTTTCAAGGGAAACATCGGGGTAAGTGTTCTTAACTTAACTTTGGTCGAATTACCCCAGTATATCGCTATTTTAGTATTTAACTGGTGAATTAAGTTGGAAAATCTGTGAAAATTCCTAAGTTTAGATTTAAAGATTTGGAAATCAATCTGATATCGGAATTCGCTAATATTTGTATGGTTGAACTCGTCGGGAGACTTGAGAAGTGGGTGGGGGCTCGGGTTTTGCTAATTTCATGATTTCTTGGTATTTTCCAATTTGTTTTGATTGGGCTTCGTTACCCCAGCATATTGTAACATATTAGTTCTGATTTTGGATAGATTCGACGTGCGTGGAGGCCAATTCGAAGGGCAAAGGCGTCATAGGCTAGGGATTTAGCTAGTTCGAGGTGAGTAGCGATTGTAAATGATGTTCTGAGGGTTTGAAACCCCGGATTGTACATCGTAGTGCTATATTCAGGTGAGGCACGCGCTCGATGATGTGATGACCCATTTTATACCCCATTTTATTTCATTAATTATATTATGTGAAATTAAGTGGAGTAAGTTTCACTCGAAGTAATTCGGTAAGAAATGAGACACATGGTCTCTTTTTAAGAAAGCTTAAGTCGCAAAAGTCAATCGTAGGTTGACTTATGAGTTAGAAGGTTCGGATATGAATTCCGACAGCTCGGTTAGCTTCGGGATAGGATTTATGACTTAGAAGAGTGACCGGAATATGTTTTGGAGACCCCGAACAAAACTAGGCTTGAATTGGCAAAGTTCAAATTCCCGGCCGATAGGTGAAATTTTGATTCGGAAGTCGGAATGGAATTCCGAAAGTTGCTGTAGCTTCGTTATGCCATTTAGGACTTGCGTGCAAAATTTCAGACCATTCGGACATGGTTTGGTCAGGTTCGGATCAAAAGATCGATTTAAGAGTCTTTGGAGTCCGTAGGTTTTAATCTAATGCGAACCTGATGATACGATGGTTATTTTAGAGTTGCAATGGTTGGAACAAGTTTAATTAAGATTATAGAATATGTGTTCATGTTCAGAAGTAGTCCCGGGGGTCTCGGATGAATTTTGAATGGTTGACGGGACTTAGTTCATCGCTTCATGAAGCGTCGACATCGTACCTTCAGGTATAATTAATATAAAAATTAGTAAACGAGCTCCAAATTCAATTTTTTTTGATGCATTAGCTCCGTATCGAAATTACGGAGCCGTAGCAAAAAGAATCGTCCAAATCGGACTCCGTATGAAAAAGTTAGACTTAATTTTGTAAACGAGGAAGAGATCAGGTGAGGTTCGCGGCAAGAGTGCGGTTTGCATTTGAGAAAAGCGAACCGCGAAACCCTTCAAAGCTATCGCGAACTGAAGCAGAAGCTGAAGGGGAGATTCGCGACCAAACAGCGGTTCGCATAACCAAAAAGCGAACCGCGAATTCGTCAGCCGCGTCGCGAAGTGGAACAGAAGCTGGAGGGCTGTTTCTTGGTGAGAAAGCGATTCGCTTTCTTGAAAAGCGAATTGTGAATTTGACAAGTTGGTCGCGAACACGGACAGAAACATTGGGGCTGACTTCGCGGCGAGAAAGCGATTCGCTTTCTTGAAAAGCGAATCGCGAAATGCACCTGGGCATCGCTAAATGAGGCAGAACCTTGGGCAGCCTTTTTGTTCAATCCGCGATGGGAAAAGCGGTTCGCATGTGAGAAAAGCGAACCGCGAATCCCACATTGGTGTCGCGAAATGGCTCTGAACGAGTACTTTTGCCCGATTTTTTAACCCACTATAAGTAGGACCTAGGGTCCATTTGTGCACTTCTGAAAGACAAGACTCAATACCCACGAGAGAAAACATCTTCAAACACAAAGAACCACTAGAAATCAACCCCAAACTCACATGCAAAGAAGATTATCATGAGTAATCTTGCAAAGTAAAGGGTTGTACTACCTTAGACACATTTGGGGCTTTTAAGAAGAAGATTAAAGTAAGATTCGGAACAAATAGAGAGGGAGTCTCAAGAGAAACATCGGGTAAGTATTCTATACCCTAAATCCCTCTTAGATTATGATTTCCATGTTTAATCTCAACATGAGTCCACGAATTTGTGAAAGAAGAACCTAGGTTTCTTCTCAAATTTCTGAAAATATGAAATTGGGGATTTAAGGTCAATCCGATGTCGGAATTTGACAAACTTGATATGTATGGACTCGTATTGTAATGGGTAATTACATTTTGTGAATCTTGAATGATTTCAAGAAATGGGCCCCACTATTAATTTTGAACCTAATTTCGGGATTTTTCCCGTAAAGCTTGTAAATTCTAGTAGGGATTGGTGTCCATTGTGGGTATTGAGCATCATGAATTGTTTATGAATAGATTTGGAGCCTTTGGACGCAAGGTGTCAAGGCAAAGGTTTGTCGGAACCTTGATTTCCATTGCCAAGCGAGGTAAGTGTCCGTTCTAGCCTTAGCTTGAGGAATTAGGAACTATGTGCTACGTGCTAAATTGCTTCTCGTTGAGAACATTGTATAGGTATGGTGACGGGTACCTATACTTTGGTGTCAAACATGACCTTATGTTGATAGTTGTTGCACATTAATATTATAAAATTGTTGAAAGTTACTTATGATATTGTTGAGATGCAAGACAATTATGTCTCTAATTGCCGGATGATATCCGTGGTATTATTGTGATATAAGTGGGGGCGGGTGGCATGCCTGCCACAGGACATTATGAAATGAGGGCGGATGATACGCCTAGCACATGAAGTGAATATTGTGAACGTTCCTACCGATTATGGTTATGGTTATGAACTTCTCTTTCATTATAATTTAGATTGATAAATGAATTAGTTAAATAAGTAATCGTTAAAAGATAATTAAAGGTTTCGTGTCTAAGTCATGGGTAGTGTCTTAGGAGTCATAAGAGTCTAAAAGAGTCCGGTGTCATAACAATAGTATTGTGTCTAGGTTTAACGGAAAGATAAACGGGTTGGGGGGGAGGTTAATCGGTAAACATAGGTAGTAGTAAATTGTTAATATTGATTTAGTTAAACATGGGTTGAGTATGGTTTGGTTATAGTTATTTCCCCCTGGCCAGGTTGGTTGTTGATGATGTTATCTCCCTAAATGGAAGTTTGATGTGAGGTATTATTCTATTGATTGGAAATTGTTTGTGATTGCTGTGATATGGATAAGTGGAGAGACCGTTGCTGGTGCCACGTCTGTCATGAGATATTGTATACGTGGAGAGACCGTTGCTGGTGCCACGTCTGTCATGACATATCGTATAAGTGGGAGCGGGTGGCACGCCTGCCACAAGAGGTTACTGTAAGTGGGGTCGGGTTGCACGCCTGCAACAAGATGGTTACTGGAGGAAAGGATGGATTGTATTTCATATTATTGTGTTGAATGCCATATGGCAATGTTTCCTCCTTGAAAGTTGTTGATCTGTTTGTTTTTCATTGAATCGATGTTGCGATGTATATTTCTTTTTTTCGGTTATTTCTGTTGATGCATTTTGTTACTTGTCGTAGATGCATATATATATATGTTATGTCTAACAGGATTATCTGGAGTCCGGTCCTAGCCTCGTCACTACCTCGCCGAGGTTAGGCCAGGCACTTACCAGCACATGGGGTAGGTTGTGCTGATACTACACTCTGCACTCTTTTGTGCAGATACCGGCAACGCAGGTGTCGGACAGTAAAAGGACTTCCAGCTTTTGTGTGACTTCCCAGGCGACCCAAGGTAGCACTGCAGACGTTCGCAGATCTTGGCGTCCTCTGTCTATTTCTTTTGACTGTTATTCCATGTAGTTCGGAGTCAGTACTCTTGTTATTTCTTCCAAGACCATTGTATGTAGTACTCTTAGACAGTCTGTGAAAACTGTGTTACCAGTTCTTGGGTGGTTTGTGTAAAAGAAGGATTATATATAAAGAATTTCCGCATTTTTGTTATTAAATATTGTTTGTAAATCTATGAATGACTGATTACGAACGATAATGTAATAAAGAAGTTAATTATTGGCTGGCCTAGCTTTCATTAGTAGACGCCATCACGACTCCCGAGGGTGGGAGATTTGGGGTCGTGACAGAGTTGGTATCAAAGCCAGGTTACATAGGTTTCACAGTTCACGGACAACCTCGGTAGAGTCTGAGGGATCGGTACGGAGACGTCTGTATTTATCCCCCAGAGGCTACAGAGTTAGGAAAAGCTTCATATTTGTTCTTTCTTATCGTGCGGTTCTGTTCCTTAATGTTAATTAAATTTCTATTCTGTTCCTCGCAGATGGCGAGAACACGCACTTCCTCTTCTACCGCTCGACAGCCCGAGTCCCCAGCAACGGCTCCTATACGGGGTAGAGGGCAAGGACGAGGCCGTGCTAGGGGTCGAGGCAGGGGCAGGACTCAGCCTCCTGTAGCGGCACCAATGTCAGAACCTCGGATTGATCCTGAAGAAGAGGTTCCAGCCCCAGCAGCTTCGGTGGGCCCAGTTCAGGTCCCAGAGGGATTTATTGCTACCCCGGTACTTCAGGACGCTTTGGTCCGACTGGTGGGCCTCATGGAGAATGTTACTCGAGCAGGTTTATTTCCTGCAGCCCCAGCCACTCCCCAAGCTGGAGCAGGAGCTCAAACTCCTACTACTCTTGCTCCGGAGCAGGTAGCTCCTCAGGCTCAGGTTCCAGGGGTTCAGCCAGCTGTGGCAGTTCAGCCGAGGATAGTAGCTCAGTCCGGCAATGGAGCTGCTATGTCCGCCGATGCCTTGTGGAGATTGGATAGGTTCATTAAACTATTCACTACCACCTTTAGCGGCACTTCTACAGAGGACCCTCAGGATTTCCTCTACAGTTGCCACGAGGTCCTCCGGAATATGGGTATCGTTGAAACTAATGGGGTGGACTTTGCGGCATTTCGTTTGTCCGGATCTGCCAAGACTTGGTGGAGGGATTATTGTTTGACTAGACCAGCCGGTCTACCATCCTTGACTTGGGAACAGTTTACAGAGTTGTTCCTGGAAAAGTTTCTCCCTGTCACTCAGAGAGAGGCTTATCGGAGGCAGTTCGAGCGCCTTCAACAGGGGTCCATGACAGTTACTCAATATGAGTCCAGATTCATTGACTTGGCTCGACATGCTCTCATCATACTTCCTACAGAGAGGGAGAGGGTGATGAGATTTATTGACGGTCTCATTCAGCCAATTCGCCTTCAGATGGCTAGGGAGACTGGTAGTGAGATCACCTTCCAGGAAGCGGTCACTGTGGCCCGCAGAGTCGAAATGGTTCTGTCACATGGGAGTAGTCATGGGTCGGATAAGAGACCCCGTCATTCCAGCAGATTCATGGGTGCTTCATCTGGAAACAGAGATTCATATGGTAGAGGCCATCCCCCTCGGCCTTTCCATTCCGCTCTCCAGGTTTCTCACGGTGCTTCAGGCCACCGCGGTACTCAGATGCAATACCCTAATCAGCAACCCATCAATGCATCACCGCTTCAGAGTTTCCAGGGTCAACGATCGAGGGCTTGTTTTATTTGTGGTGATACAAGGCACATTGCTAAATATTGTCGACGTGTCTTGGGTAGCTCTCCACATCAGGATTTCCGTGCTATGACTCAGGCACCTAATGTTCCGCAGCCCGCTCAGCTAGCTGGTGGTGGAGGTAGAGGTACTAGAGCCGGAGGTAGAGGTACCCGAGGTGGAACCCAGGCCGGCAGAGGTGGGAGTCAGCTAGCAGCAGGCCGCCCCGGAGATGTGGCTCAGGGTGGTGGGGTTCAGCCCCGATGTTATGCTTTTCCAGCCCGACCTGAGGCAGAGGCTTCAGATGCCGTGATTACAGGTACAGTTCTGGTTTGTGGCAACAAGGCTTCATCCTTATTTGATCCAGGGTCTACCTACTCATATGTTTCATGTTATTTTGCACCATATCTGACTGTGCCTAGTGACTCGTTGAGTATTCCTGTTTATGTGTCCACACCGGTGAGTGATTCCATTGTGGTGGATCGAGTCCATCGTTCCTGTGTGGTGGTGATTGAGGGTCTTGAGATCTGTGTGAATTTATTACTTTTGGATATGGTTGATTTTGATATTATATTGGGAAGGGACTGGTTATCACCTTACCACGCCATCCTTGATTGCCATGCCAAGACTGTGACCTTATCTTTACCGGGTATGCCTCGCTTGGAGTGGAAAGGGACTCCTAGTCATTCCACCCGTAGCATTATCTCTTATATGAAGGCTCGACGTATGGTCGAGAAGTGATGTTTGGCCTATCTGGCTCATGTCCGTGATTCCAGTGCCGAGGTCCTTTCTATTGAGTCAGTGCCTGTGGTCCGCGAGTTTCCCGAGGTTTTTGCCTCTGACTTGCCGGGAATTCCCCCTGACAGGGATATTGATTTCTGCATTGATGTGGCTCCGGGCACACAACCCATTTCTATTCCGCCATATCGCATGGCCCCGCCAGAGTTAAGGAATTGAAGGAGCAGTTGCAAGAATTGCTCGAGAAGGGTTTCATTAGACCCAGTGTTTCGCCTTGGGGCGCACCTGTGTTGTTTGTTAAAAAGAAGGACGGGTCAATGAGAATGTGTATCGATTACCGGCAGTTGAACAAGGTTACAATCAAAAACAAGTACCCATTGCCGAGGATCGATGATTTGTTTGACCAGCTACAGGGTGCCAGAGTATTTTCAAAAATTGATTTGAGGTCTGGTTAACATCAGCTAAAGATTAGGGCATCCGATGTCCCTAAAACAGCTTTCCGTACTCGGTATGGGCACTATGAATTCTTGGTTATGTCCTTCGGATTGACAAATGCCCCAGCAGCTTTTATGGACATGATGAACCGAGTGTTCAGGCCGTACCTGGATTCGTTCGTGATAGTTTTCATCGACGACATCCTAGTATATTCTCCCAGCCAGGAGGAGCACGCTCAGCATCTCAGAGTGGTTCTTCAGACTTTGAGAGATAATAGGCTGTATGCTAAATTCTCGAAATGTGAATTCTGGCTGAGTTCGGTTGCATTTTTGGGTCATATTGTGTCGGCAGAGGGTATACAGGTTGATCCGAAAAAGATCGAGGCGGTCAAGAACTGGCCTAGGTCGGCATCAGTCACAGATATTCGGAGTTTCTTGGGACTGGCAGGCTATTATTGTCGGTTCGTAGAAGGGTTTTCATCAATTGCAGCCCCGATGACCAAGTTAACTCAGAAGAGTGTCCAGTTTCAGTGGTCAGATGAGTGTGAGGCGAGCTTCCAGAAGCTCAAGACAGCTCTGACGACGGCACCA
>MCJB01000683.1:32671-52671 GCA_002018475.1 Nicotiana obtusifolia | reverse complement strand
CACACACTCGAATTTGGCCATTCTTCTTTCTCACGGGAATAATACTTAAAACCAATGTTGGGTATTAAACTTCACGAATGAAGCCAACTTCAATGAGTTTGTTAACTTTACTTTCAATCAAGGGAACCAAATCCGGCCTAAAGCGCCTTTGTGCTTGCTTAATAGGACGAGCGACATTCTTGACTGCGAGGTGATAGACTGCTACTTTAGGGTTCAATCCAGGCATCTCTTTGTAACTCCAAGCAAAGATATCCTTGAACTCCTTGAGTAACTTGATATAAGTGCTTTCTTTATCGACTGCTAGTAAAGCACTTAGGTAAGTGGGCCTTGGTTCTTCATTAGTGACAAGGTTAACTTCTTTTAAGGCATCAACTGTTGTCTTCACTCCTTCTTCAAGTTCAGGCGGAGCTTCTTTCACATCTTCATCTTCTTAAGGGTACCCCTCATTGAAGGATATGTGATAACGCGGAATGAAGCACCATGCTCGCCTTGTGCAGTAATATGATATGAACAACCCACATTTTCTTCGTCTTTGTCACATTTCCTAGTGTAGACCACAATATATGGCTTTACCTTCAGTACTTCTTTACATGAAACCACAAGTTTTGTTTGTCGCCTCATTCTAAAAGGAACCAAACTTTGGAAATCCTTAAAGATATTCTGGATTCTGGGCAAAGCGGGTGTTTTTATGCTTTGATAATTTCTCTGGAACTTGTTCCCCTTCTTTAATGGACCCAATCTCTCTACTACAGAAGTCCTCACTGTTGATTTTCCAAGTCAATCAAAGACAAAAGGCCTGTTAGAAGCGGTAGATTCATCTTCTACAGTGATATAATTGTTGCTCGCCCTTCTTATGGAGGTGCACACTGGTGACGGTTGCTTGTATCCCAAACTTTCATGTGGTTGCCTCGTAGCAGCTTCTGATGGGAGCTTCCTAAACTTTGACAGTTCATCAGGATTGTATCCAACTTTTGCAAATAGCCTGTAAGCATTAGGATCAAAGCCTTCATCCGTACACTTCGTAGGGAGTGCTACATTCTACAAATGATTTTGGGCCAGAAACTTGCAAGTAGCGTTGAGGGCAATTTTATGCCTCAATTTGTTTGATCAGAAGAGTTAACCCCCCTTAGCATATTGGTTTGGAGATTGGATGATTCACTCTCCTTTTTTTTTTTTTTTAAGGGACATAGTGGAGCGCGGGAGTTACTTTCTTGCCATAAGACACAGTGTTCCCTCCATGAGATTTATTTGAGTTAGGGTATACCTCCTCAGCAACAGCTTTGGTTTTGTTGGCAACCACCTCAGCTCTTTCATTCGTGGACTTGTCACTCTTGCCCTTCATGACATTATCGCTTTAACTCCTTCACAATGCGGTTCTTTAAGTAGAACTTTGCATCGGCAAAGTGTGACTCAGCCTTAGTGAATGGCTTGTTATCAGCAACTATCTTCTACTCGACTTCACCCTCATAATACTTCAAACATGGATGGTAGGTAGATGGAACCACTTTATTCTCATGTATCCAAGGCCTCCAAATAAGATGTTGTTTGAAGTCTTTGCATCGATCACATGAAGCCATGCACTTGATTGCATATCTTGAACGGTGATTCCCAACCTGATTACACCTCTGGATCTTTGCCCCCCTTAGTTGAATCCTTGGATCATCATAACGACTTTTCGAGAGTTTGTTCATGGGACTGCCAAGTTCTTTCACGGTGCGAATTGGCAAGATGTTCACTGAGGATCCTCCGTCAATCAAAATTCGATTTACTCTTTCATCGCACATATAGCGAACCAGGTATAATGGGCGGTTATGAGAAGTGTCACCTAGTAGAAGATCATCATTCATGAACATAACTTTTTCCTCACAAGCATTAACTTCTTGAGGAATGGACTCGATGAGCTTTTCCATTGATGGTGCTAATAGTAGATCATCACTCTTTTCTTCCCCTTTGTCAACATGGCAACAAGAGGCATCGGTATCATCATGGGAAATCTTCATGCAGAACCAACTTGGTAAGAACTCCTCCAAGGTCACTGGATGTCGTGGCTTTTGATGGTAGTGCACCTCCACCTTTGCTTTCTTCAAATGCTTAACTGGATTCCATCTCCTTGGTCTTTTTATCATCATTTTCCTTGTTGGTTGTTCTATTAATTCTTTTCGTAGGCTCTTTTTGTGGCGCCTACGATGAGTCACCAACGTCCAACCTTCATCATCATCATGTTGATCTACTTCGAATTTGTTATTCTATAGTAATTATTCATCTTTGATTTCTTTTAAAATGCATAACTCATCTAGATTGAATGAGCCAAAGGTGATAGAGACTAGGTTCGCACTTGCCTTCTCATCTTCAAACACGATCTTCTTTTCACGGGCCAAGTCCATAACTTTTTCCCTAAAGACAAAGCACTTCTCAAGAGGATGACTCACAAGTCGATGATATCTGCAGTAATTTGGGTCATTAGTTTTCCCAGCTTCATTTGTCTGCTTCATCTCCGGGAGCTCAATGAGCTTTAACTCGAGGAGTTCTTCAAAAATTGATGGCACATCAAAATCAAGAAATGGGTACTCTTTCTCTTGCTTTTCTTTTAGGGTCAACTTTCTTCTTGGCTTATCTTGAAAAGAAGTGAATTTCATATTCTGCTTCTTGCTCACCTTCGTTGTGAACTTCACAGGTGATGTGTTGACATCCACAACTTCTTTACTTTCAGACTTGGGTACAAATTGGTCCATTTCCTGACTTCTTGCTTGTCATTCCCTTTGCGAGGCTCATATATGGGCAAACTTTCTTTTTCAGCGGAGGCCATGCTCAACTCCATGTCATGGGCACGAGTCGCAAGTTCTTCAATTGTGCTAGGCTTTATACCTTGCAAGATGTAGCATTGTCCCCAATGCATGCGTTGAATGCACATATCTATGCTAGAAGCTTTACTAAGCCTATCTTTGCAGTTGAGTCTTACATTCCTCCAACGATTGATAAAGTCGATAATTGGTTCACCCTTCCATTGCCGAGTACTCATAAGTTCAACCATGCTCACAGTGCACCTTGTGCTATAAAGGCGAAGGAACTCTTGCTCTAGTTGATCCCAACTATCAATAGATCATGCCTCGAGGCCTGTATACTAATCAAAAGCATTTTCTTTTAGCAAGCCGACAAACTTCTTGACAAGGTAATCTCCATATGTCCCAGCACTGTTGCATGTCTCAACGAAGTGCGCCACGTATTGCTTTAGATTACTTTTGCCATCAAGCTGTTGAAACTTTGGAGGTTGATAGCTAGCAGGCATCTTCAACATATCAATCCTTGCAGTTTATGTAATAGAGGACTTGGCAATAACTTCATACTTATTTTAATAGTTCCTTCAATGAACTCTTTCAGTTGATCGATTGAAATTATCCCTTCAGATGAGACAGGGATAGCCTTAGCTGATGCTACTTGTCTTGGGGAGAGAATCACTCTTTGGAACTTTTGGGAGCTTGCCAGGTGCATGGGTGGATTCTTCTTCCATCAAGATTCCCACCCTGTCTGTTAGCTTGTCAATTCTAGCATCTTGATTTGTATGCACTTGGTCAAGCCAACGATCGCTTCCGTCAAGTTTGTCAACTGCTCCTCTACAGATGAAGCGTTTGTCATCATGGCTTGTATGATTGTTGTGGATGAGTAGCATGGATTGTCATATAGATTGATCCTCAAATGGCTCATTTTATGCAGTGTAAGTGGGGAGGATCCATCGCTTGAAATATCATCATCTTCCTTCACAGCAGAGTTCTTGTATCCGGAGAGGTTAAGCAGAGCAAGAGTTTTCTTAATCTTTTCAGCATCGCTTCCTCCTTTAGGTGCGTTCGTGGAGGATCTTGCGCTTTTTGAGGATGAAGATCCGAAAACTGGGGTTGATGCGGACATCACTTATAGTGCTTGTTGTCCTAAAGAGCTTGCTTTGCTCCTTGTAACTGGTCCAAAGCTTCCAAAGGTAACATCGAGGATGTTTTCCACATCAGCATAGAACCTGGAATTAGCAGCCTTGGTGGAAGTTGATCTGGAGTTGATTTTTTTAAGCCATTTCAATATTCTTGATCTTTAGTGATTGAAAAGTCGAGATGAAAGATAGAGATTGTCCCACTGGGCGTGCCAGAATTAGTAGACAATAAATTTGTGTCAAGAAAATAATCGAGACCGGAAAAATATTGCAACAATCGTACTATTTTATTTCAAATAATTTGAGTGTTACAATCTATGTGATTCCTCTGATTCTTCTTTTCAATAGTAAATAAATTCAAGGGCCTTTGAGCTTGATCTTGAATTTATATTTGTTGTCATGAACAATGATCTTGAATTCAACTAGTATGAACTTTGATTTGAACTCGTACTCCTTGAACCTTGATTTGTTCTTCGTTCTTGAGCTTGAACTTGATTTCTTGAACTTGAGCTTGATTGCTTAAAGCTTGAAGCTTGCAGAGAAACTTGTGGTGTTTGATCCAGGAGCTCTCTCTTGCTTCTTGTTATAACTTCTGGTGTCTTTTTTGAGTTATGAAGACCCATATTTATAGTTGTGGAAGGGAAGAGTTGTGATGAGAATAAACTCTTTTCGACCAATAAGATTGGAGTGTGACAAGGCCGTATTTGATTGGCCAGAACATGTCACTTGTACACATGGCACAATTTCATTGTGCTTTTAACTTTAATGACCATGTCTTGTCATTTTAACACGTGGCATGATCCTATTGGCTTTTCTGTTTGACTTGGTGTGCCACGTCATTTGACACATGGCACTAATTGGGCCTCTAGGAAGATGACATCTTGGGCTTAATGAAGTGAGCTCATCACTTGTAGCCCAATTAAATAGATTAGCCCAATGGATTCAGAGTTTCAGACTCATATATATTGGACTTATGTAATTGATCCCATTATATTATCTAATAATATTTATTTGGACTAATATAATCCAAAATATTTTATAAATTTAATTTTTATAAAATTTATATGCCTACAATTAGTTAAGCAATTTGTAGCATCTTTAAAGATTCTTTAAGAATTTCCTTTTAAACTATAGAGTAAGGTTATGAAATTGTCGACATGATGTAACAAATGAGTTGAAACTGATGAATATAAGAAATTTTTCTAATAACCAAGTGTAACTAATTTCCTCTGTAATTTTCTATAGATTTTTTTTCATATTAAACCAGATTAAAGATAGTTTTATAATTAGTTCAACTATCTTCCACCACTATTTGCCTCTCTAAGTTGTGTTCTAGAAATGGACATCTATAAATAAGAATAGCTTTTGAGAGTGAAAATATTAAGTTTTCTGTGGAGGACAAGATGCGAGAGACGAGACTAAGACGGTTAGGGCATGTGAAGATGAGAGGCACAGATGCACCAGTGAGGAGGTGTGAGAGGATGGCTTTGGATGGCCAACGGAGAGGTAGAGGCAAGCCGAAGAAATATTGGGGAGAGGTTATTAGGCATGATATGGCGTTGCTCCGGCTTACTAAGGGCATGACATTGGATAGGAAGGAGTGGAGGTTGAGAATTAGGATAGAGGATGTCACGACCCGGAATTCCAACCTCGGGGTCGTGATGGCGCCTAATACCCGCTTGTTAGGCAAGCCGACGTGAGATAGTTAAATAGCCAAATTTTAACAGTTTAAACAGGGTGATGATAAATAACGAGAGATAGGAACTCAATCTAATACAATACCAGCATAAGTCATGTTATAGTATCTACTCCCAAATATCTGAAGTCACGATACACGAGCTATTAGAAGTTCTACAAACAGAGTCTAATAAATACAACTGTTTTGAATGAAATAAACAGTAAAAGAGGAAAGAGGAAGGGGACTCTAAGGTCTATGGACGCCAGTAGATCTACCTCAAGTCTCCGTATGCAATGATCCGAGCTGACACACCTCACGTACTGTTCGGACCAATACCAAAATCTGCACAAGAAGTACAGAAGTGTAATATGAGTATAACCGACCCAATATACTCTAATGTATCGAGCCTAACCTCGACGAGTTAGTGGAGAGGCTATGACAGGATGGTCACGTAATTAAACTTGTACAAATATGTATATATGTACAACAGCAACAAAACAGAGATTTAACAATGTACAATTAGGAGGGCACATGCGAAGGGGGGAAAAGATATGATAACTATGACATATATGACATCACAAGATAGCCAAATAACTCATCAACCAATTGAAGGCAGATAAACATACAATATAAAGATGGAACGACATCACCCTTCGTGCTTTTACTCTCATCCTTACCATGAAATAATGACATAAGTAAAATAAAATGGCACAACATCACCCTTCGTGTTTTGACTCTCGATTTGCCCATGTAACAATGAATAATAGGGAAGGATGGCACAACATCACCTTTCGTGCTTTTACTCTCGATCTCACCATATATCAATGAATAAATTATATAGATGGCACGACATCACTCTTCGTGCTTTAACTCTCTTCCTCACTATGAATTAATCAATAAGTGAAATAATGCAATGGCACAGCATCTCCCTTCGTGCTTTAACGCTCTCCTTTACCATGTAGTAAAGATGATATAAATTCGGGAGATAAATAGTGCCGAGAATGTGCTTTACGTCAAATATGATGCCAAGATATCAAACCTCAACCTCCAAAATACTCCACCATTACTAATTAAGCAATAATCATGGGAGAAATAAGTAATTAAGTAATAATCTAACCTAAGCATGGATATCATAATTAAAAGGCAACAAATCACAAGGAAACAAGTCCCACTCGCATGCGTTGTCCCAACAATAACGCATAAATGCTCGTCACCTCACATATATGTTGTACCCACTCGTTAATCACATAGCAAATAGGCAAACAAGTCCTAATTCCTCAAGTCAAGCTTAACCACGACACTTACCTCGTTCCGCAGTCAAATAAAAGCTCAACCGGGGCCTTTCCTCTAAAATCTGCCTCCAAACTAATCGAATCTAACCAAGTATCATTCAAACAATTCAAAATAATCTTTAGAAACTACCCATGAGTAAAAAAAAATTCAATCTTTAATGATTTCATAAAAAGTCAATAAAAGTTAACCCCGGTCCCGCTTGGTCAAAACCCAAGATTCGGACAAAACCTAGTAACCCATTCACCCCTGAGCCCTGTTATGTAATTAGTTTTGAAATCCGACCTCAATGCGAGGTCTAAATCCCAAATTTACAAAAATCCCTAATTTTATTCAAATCCCTAATTTCTATCATGAAAATCCTAGATTTGATGTTGAAAACTTATGAAATGTAATGGATAATTGAAAAGAAATAGATTAAAGTCACTTACCAATGAATTTAGGAAGAAAATCTCTTGGGAAAATCGCCTCTAAGATGTTTAGGGTTGAGAGTTTAAAAGAAATGAGCTAAATCCCATTTTTTCCCTCTTTTGTCCAGGCGCAGATGTCGCAATTGTGACCTGGGATTCACAAATGTGAACCCCGCAAATGTGAGAAATACTACGCAAATGCGAAGAAACCCACATCTCTGCTGCCATCGCAATTGCAATGGTTTATTCGCAAATGCAAACATTGAAGCTTCGCAAAAACGATCAATTGATCGCAATGGCGATCCCTGTTGTCCCAGTCCCCACTTTGCAATTGCGAACAAGTTGTTCGCAAATGCGAACCTGATAGAGGTCTTGTATAATTGCAAAGGCGAACTAGACCTCGCAATTGCGAGGTCTGAGGCCTATGCACTAGAACCAGCAAAGTTCAAACTCTTTCAACACTCCGCCACGTATCCGAAACTCATCCGAGCTCTCGGGGCTCCAAACCAAACATGCACGCAAGTCCAAAAATATCATACGAACTCGCTCGTGCGATCAAAACACCAAAATAATACCTAGAACTACGAATCGGACACCAAAACAAATGAAATTTTTAATGAAACTTAAGAACATGCAATTTTTCAACCGGACGTATGAATCACATCAAATCAATTCCGTTGCGCACCAAATTTTGCAGACAAGTCATAAATGCTGTAATGAACTCATATCAAGTTCCGAAACCGAATCTGAATCCAGTAGCAACAAAGTCTACTTACGGTCAAACTTAGGAATTCTATAAACCATTAGATTTCTAGTTTTCAACAAATTGCGTTAATTCAAGGTAGGGGCTCCCGAATTCGATTCCGGGCATACTTTCAAGTCCCAAATCACGATACAGACCCATCGGGACAATCAAAACACTCATCAATTTTCTCATAAAAACCTTCCCGAAGAAAGAACATGGACTGCGCACGCAAATCGATAAATGACCTATCGGGTCATCACGGAAGATTAGATAGTCGAGCTTTGTCATTATTTGTTACAATAGCTTTAGTACATCACCTAGTGTCTTTCGTGTATTTTTGAATTTCTAGACTTCTGTTATTACTTGTTGTTGCCTTTGTTTTGATTTTTTAATTGCACTACCTAGTTTTAGTTTGTATTTTCGCTTGATTTTCTGATTGGTTTGCTTGTAATTGTCATTGCTCGTTCCCTTATTTTCTAAGCCGAGGGTCTACCGAAAACAACATCTCTGCTTTTTAAAAGTAGAGGTAAGGTCTACGTATAAACTATCCTTCAAACCTCACTTGTGAAAATATACTGATTTTGTTGTTACTTTTATTGTTCTTACGCCAACTGCAAATATTTTTCCAAACTCTTTCTAACTTTACGCTAAGAATTAAACTATAGTATTAATCTGGTGCATTACCATATGAAGGTGAAAATATTTTTGGAATTACCCGTAGTTGCTAGTAACCCAATTGAAATCCCAAATTTAAAAGGCAATAATCAGCATTCGCTGATAAAAACATCAAGCAGAGAATGAGTCACAAGGTGACTTATCACATCATTGTTAGTCCTAATTAATTTGTTGTATCTTACCGTTCCAACTCTACTTTTATTGACATGCAAAACCAGAATTTAGAGCATCTAATTTATTTCAAGTAATTATTTATGACATATACTTTAATATTGGTGATATAATAAAGGTATATCTTATCTACATATTACGAAGTTGCCACCACATTGTCTTCTTAAAAATTCTACGCCTTCTCAATTTATTTTTCGAGTCTACCATAAATTTATCCTTACTTAAGCATAAGATAAAAAATAATAAAAAAGAGAATTAAATACAATTATGCAGACAAAGTAATAGGCAAAAGAATAGGTTCTACTAAAGGTGTTTACACTAAATCCTAAGAAAAAATTAATTTTTCTTCAAAACTTTAGAATGCAATTCTCAATTTATAATAGTATAAACTTTTTTATGTAGTCCAGTATAATCTTAATTACAAGAAAATAGTGAAATTCTGTCATGTTTATCCAATTAACCATGTGTTAGTTATTTATCCATTATTGTCTAAATTTCAATTAAACAAGAAATAGTCAAATTCTTTCATGATTATTTAATTACCATGTACTCCATTAGTTACTCTTTCAAGCTTAACTCTACTTATACTGAAATGACACTTGTCATACTATAAGTGAGAAGATCAAAATTGAAAGTTGAAAGACAAAAATAACCCTATAAAGCTGAAGTACTATAATACCCTTAATTAAATAAATTATTCCTTAATTCTTTTGTACAAAAACATAAAAAAAAATAGCCCACAATAAATATTCCTAACAATCACCATAATATTGTAGTCGAGTCTCTTTTACTTATATCCATTTTCATACTCTTGAACAGTTACCCATAAATAAGTTCAATAACCTAAGAATTAATAAATAGACTTGAACAGTTAGACACAAATATGTTCAGATAACCTAAGCATTAGAGCGAATGAAGAGACAGACAATTGTGTCACTATATCAATATATTAGTAGAGAAAATTAACGCCTTAATTAAGATCATCGATCAATGCACCTGCAGCTCATGAGAATGTCAAGGAGTTCAAATATATAGTTGCTTTATTCATCGTCAACAGAATGAGAACTAATGATAGCTAGGGAGTAGGCGGCGGCAGGGGAGGAAAGAAGTCATCAAGTAACACAATTAATCATCAGAAACCTTTGTTTACTACCCTATTTTCAGTATCTTATCCTTCACTACAACCCTTCCACNCGTCCTCTTCCATCACGTGGACTCACAGGGGTGTGCCAATATGCTGAATAGCCGGTGAGCTCCTTGTTTATGAGCATTATTGTGTCTCTCTGCTTGATAACTAAGGAGTTCTATATCGAGAAATTTGTGTGTTCATAATGTTTATCTTTTAATTTATTTCTTACCAATGGAAGTAGTATATAATTCAGAATTTCATATTTTAATAATTTTTAACCAAATGCATTAGTTGTTATCAAAAATAATCTGTATAAGTTTAAATAACGTTTAAAGACAATGTGTCAAACAATTAGTAAAAAGTGTAGAAACAGTAAACTACAGAATCTGGAGAATAAACAGAAACAGTATAGAAATATTTTCAGAATATAATCGAGCCCACTTAGTTCAAAGTGTGTATTTAAAGAAATTATTTCTCTCACAGTACTCGAGGTTGATGGAATATCCCCTCCCAAGATAGAACGATTATCTTACCAGAATAATAGTAGTCCAAATTCTGGTAGCGGCGAACCATTCAACGGGATTGCTAAAAAATTCTTTATAAATTCTGAAAAAATAAATCTGGAATTTATAACTGTTGGAGGTACTAATTCTGAAAGTATGCAACCATTCAGATCAGTCACCAGGTTTTTGGAGGGAAATTTGAAAAAATTCGGGAAGAAGGAAATACGGATCGGGTCGGTCACAAGTCGCGGGTCTCGCACGGGTCAGGGTCGATCCGTGTTGGATGGTTTCTTATTTATTAATTAATTAAATAAATAGTTAATTAATTATATAATTAAGGAAAAGTTTTTCCAAAAAGATAATCAATCAATCTTTGACAAATCCGAATCCGAATCCAAAGCCGAAGCCGAAGCCGAAGCCGAGCCGAGCGAGCGAGCGACGACGACGCGAGGGGTCCTTGCCCCTCCAACCCTTTTAGCAACTAGAGAAGTTGTAATGTAATATGTACACCTCTCTTTTTATTTCTTTTTCCTATGTGGGACAAATGCTTTAACGAAAGCAAAACGGACCTTTTACATTCTCTTCTCTTTTTATCCCATCATTTCCCATTCACCAATATCAAAACCCAACAATCCCCCACGTGAATGGGAAATGGTCATAATATAAAAGAATGTGCGGACGAGTGTGACATACAAGCAAAGAGTGACTGCATCTGGATAAGTAGGTTTACCTTTGAACATTCCGTAGTGAACTTATATTGGATATACTCGATCAATCAGTACATTTGATATCTTTAAACCGTCAAACTTTGTTGTATACCTAGACAACATAAGTCACACAATCAACCCTCAACCGTTTATGGTTCTCACTGTTGTATTCGTTTCAGCCATGAACACCGCTTGGTTTCATGAGTGCATAGAGAATGGGCATTCACTGTCATTCCCCTTTAAAGCGACTTACACTTAATACTCACATAAGTGATTTCTAAACATGTGGTCCTAAAGCCAAATTATCCGGTCATACACTGCCAGATTTAGATAATCATTAAAAAACCTTAATGCTTTATTAACTCATTAACAAGCCATAAAGTTTTATCCTTATTTCTGAACATTGTCTTCGTCCGAGAACGGGTTGAGTTATTTGACAATGTTGAACCGTCAGTCACAACTTTGTTTGATCTCTTTGAACCTAGCTCTTGGGATCTCCAGTCTGCTAGGTAGAGTTACCGTCATGATGACTTGTCCTCAACCTTAACCCCGTTTCCGTTGATGATCTACTAACTTCATCTCTAGATAAGCCTTTTGTAAGCGGATCCGCTACGTTATCTCTTGACTTTACATAGTCAATCGGGATAACGCCACTAGAGAGGAGTTGTCTAACGGTATTGTGTATCCATCGTATGTGACGAGATATTCCGTTATACATTACGCTCCCTGCCCTACCTATTGCTGCTTTACTGTCACAATGTATACATTTAGGAGCCAAAGGTTTGGGCTAGACTGGAATATCTTCTAGGAAATTTCGGAGCCATTCAGCTTCTTCACCGGCCTTGTCTAAAGCTATGAATTCAGATTCCATAGTGGAACAGGTGATGCAGGTCTGTTTGGATGATTTTTAAGATACTGCTCCACTCCCAATTGTGAAAATATATCCACTCGTGGATTTAACTTCAGACGATCCAGTGATCCAATTTGCATCACTATATCGCTCAATCACTTCGGGATATTTATTATAATGCAAAGCATAGTCTTGAGTATGTTTCAGATAACCCAAAACTCGTTTCATTGCTATCGAATGTGTGTGATCGGGATTACTTGTAAACCAACTCAGTTTGCTAATAGCACATGCTATATCTGGTCGTGTACAATTCATGATATTCAACACTCTCACATAGTCCCCTTGTGATTTACTTTCACTTATTCTTTTGAAGTGTGTAACTCACATCAACTCGAGTTCTGGCAATCTTGAAATCCAAGTACTTGAACTTGTCAAGTATTTTCTCTATGTAGTGAGACTGTGATAATGCTAAACCTTGTGGAGTTCTATGAATTCTGATTCCTAAGATTACATCAGCAACTCCTAAGTCTTTCATGTCAAATTTGCAGCATGCGCTTTGTAGCATTTATATCTGCCATATCTTTGCTCATTATCAGCATGTCATCAACATACAAACAACAACGACTTCGTGGCCTGGAGTGTTTTTAATGTAAACACATTTATCACACTCATTGATTTTATAGCCATTTGCCAACATGGTTTGGACAAATTTAGCATGCCATGACTTTACAAGTTTGCACACGTTCTTTTCTTTACCAGGAACCACAAAACCCTTGGGTTGTTCCATGTAAATTTCATCCTCCAAATCACCATTTAAGAAAGTTATTTTAACATCCATTTGGTGAATTTCAAGACCATACACGGCTGCTAGAGCTACTAACACCCGGATGGATGTTATTCTTGTTACAGGCGAGTATGTGTCAAAATAATCAAGACCTTCCTTTTGTCTATAACCTTTGACCACAAGCCTTGCCTTATATTTGTCAATAGTGCCATCAGCTTTCATTTTCCTTTTAAAAATCCATTTAGAACCTAAAGGCTTGTTTCCAGGAGGAAGATCAACCACTTCCCATGTGTGGTTATCTAAGATTGATTGAATCTCACTATTGACTGCCTCTTTCCAAAATACTGAATCAGGAGATGACAGAGCTGCCTTGAAAGTTTGAGGCTCATTTTCAAGCAGGAATGTTACAAAATCTGAACCGAAGGAAGTAGATATTCTTTGACGTTTGCTACGCCTTGGATCTTCTTCGCTAGGGGCATTCTCCTTTGGTTCTTCCCGTGGTCGTTTAAATCTTTAATTCGACGACTCGCATTCAATTTTATACGGATGGATATTTTCAAAGAATTCAACATTATCAGATTCAATTACCATATTATTATGAATTTCGGGATTGTCAGAATCATGAACCAAAAATCTACATGCTTTACTGTTTGTTGCATATCCAATGAAAACACAATCCACAATTTTTTATCCTATTTTTACCCTTTTGGGTAAAGGTACTTCTACCTTAGCTAGACACCCCCACACTTAAAAATATTTCAAGTTAGGTTTTCTTCCTTTTCATTTTTCATAAGAAATAGAGTGTATTTTGTTGTGGGGTACTCTGTTGAGTATTCGATTAGCTGTAAGGATAGCTTCCCCACATAAATTCTGCGGTAAACCAGAACTGATTAGTAAAGCATTCATCATTTCTTTCAATGTCCGATTTTTCCTTTCCGTAACTCCATTTGAATTGCGGTGTGTAGGGGGCAGTAGTTTGATGGATGATTCCATATTCTAAACATATTTCTGCAAAAGGAGATTCATATTCTCCACCCCTATCACTTCTAATCATTTTAATCTTTTTATTCAATTGATTTTCGACTTCATTCTTATATTGCTTAAATGCTTCTATTGCTTCATCCTTACTATTTAGCAAATAAACATAACAATATCGAGTGCAATCATCAATAAAAGTTATGAAATATTGTTTCCCACCGTGAGATGGTATTGACTTCATATCACAAATGTTAGTGTGGATTAAGTCTAAAAGATTTGAATTCTTTTGAATAGACTTATGCGAATACTTACCAAACTTTGATTCAACACATATTTGACATTTAGATATATTACACTCATATTTAGACAATATTTCAAGATTAATCATTTTTTGCAAGGTTTTGTAATTGACATGTCCTAGACGAACATGCCATAAATTATTTGACTCCAATAAGTAAGAAGAAGCAGATTTTCCATTAATACTGTCAACAACCATTGTTTGAAAAAGCCCTCGGTGCAGTAGCCCTTTCCTACAAACATGTCATTCTTACTAAGTACAAATTTATCAGTAACCAGCACGCACTTAAACCCATTTTTCACGAATAGTGCGGCTGAAACTAGATTCTTCCTAATTGTTGGAACGTGCATGACATTGTTGAGAGTCAACACTTTTCTGGATGTCATCTTCAACAGAACCTTTCCATATCCTTCAACGTTAGCTGTTGCAGTATTTCCCATTATAGCTCCTCTTCGGGTACAACGGGAGTGTAGGTTGCAAATGCTTCCTTAACGGCACACACATGTCGAGTGGCACTAGAATCAAGCCACCACTCCTTTAGGTTACCAACCAGGTTGCACTCAGACAGCATTGCACACAGGTCATCAACATCTACCACTATGTTTGCTTGACCCTTGTTTTTCTCTTTGTTCTTCTTAGGGGCACGACAGTCGGGAGCTTTATGGCCTGCTTTACCACAATTATAATAGTTTTTCTTGAATTTTTTCTTGTTAAGATACTTCTCCTTTCCAGAAGGCCTCTTCCTTTTCTTTTTCTTTTTCGGAGCAGCATCTTCAACGACGTTTGCCCCTTCAATTGGTGAACTCTTATGGTACTTCTTCTCAGCTGTTTTGTTATCTTCCTCGATCTTGAGAATAATCACAAGATCCTCCAACTTCATTTCCTTTCTCTTGTGCTTAAGATAATTCTTAAAATCTTTCCATGAGGGTGGAAACTTCTCAATCATTGCAGCCACTTGGAACGCTTCATTCACTACTATGCCTTCAGCAATAAGGTCATGGAAGATAAGTTGAAGCTCTTGAACTTGGGTTCCAACAATTTTTCCATCCACCATTTTGTAGTCTAGGAATTTGGCATCCACAAACTTCTTCAAGCAAGCATCTTCGGTTTTGTAATTCTTTTCAAGTGCAATCCATAATTTTTTAGAGGTCTCTACTGCACTGTAGACATTGTACAAGTCATCTTCTAAGCACTCAAAATGTAGCATTTGCACAAAAAAATCAGCCTGTTTCTATGTTGAATGCCTCAACAATTATAAATATCAGTAGCAGGCACAAGAGGGTATTCGTTGGTGAACTTCTGCATACCAAGGGTGGTAAGCCAAAAGAACATTCTTTGCTGCCATCCTTTAAAGTTAGCACCGGTGAACTTCGCAGGTTTCTCAGCTAGTGGCACAGCGGTACGGGTTGTAGCAGTAACCGCTGGTGTAACATTCGCAGAGGGATTTCGAGTCGTAGAAGGAGTAGCATTTTCACTTGCCATTTTTTTTTCACTGTCAAAATTGACAAACTGTCTTAATAATCAGAATAGCAAAAATTTTCCAACAGCAACGATGAAGTTTTTATGTTCTTCAAATCATAGTACAAGTATGAACTTTAATATTCCGATGAAGCTTTTATGTCTTCAAGTAAGAATATGAAATTTCATATGGAGTAGAATACCACACAGGTTTTAGTCTCCAAAATAGAATACAAATTAATATAACGTTTAAACACAATCTGTCAAATAATTAGTAAAAACAGTGTAGAAACAGTAAACTACAGAAACTGGAGAATAAACAGAAACAGTATAGAAATATTTTCAGAATATAATCGAGTCCACTTGTCCTTAAGGAAATTATTCCCCTCAAAGTACTTGAGGTTGATGGAATATCCCCTCCCAGGATAGAACGATTATTTTACCAAAATAGTAGTACTCCAAATTCTGGTAGCGGCGAACCACTCAACGGTAGTGTATCACACAGAATAAAGAAGAGAGTTTTTGAGAAAGTTAGATTGCTGAAAAATTCGTTATAAATTCTCTGGAATTTATAGCTGTTGGAGGTACTGATTCTGAAAGTTTGCAACCATTCAGATCAGTCACCAGGTTTTTGGAGGGAAATTTGAAAAAATCCGGTAAGAAGGAAAAACGGACCGGGTCGGTCACAAGTCGGGGGTCGCGCGCGGGTCACGGTCGATCCGCGTTGGATGGTTTCTTATTAATTAATTAATTAAATAAATAAATAAGCAAAAGTTTGTCCAAAAAGATAATCAATCAATCTTTGACAAAGCCGAAGCCGAGCGAGCGACGACGACGGTTCGAGGGGTCCTTGCCCCTCCAACCCTTTTAGCAACTAGAGAAGGTGTAATGTAATATATACACCTCTCTTTTCCTTTCTTTTTCCTATGTGGAACAAATGCTTTAACCAAAGCAAAAAGAACTTTTTATATTCCCTTCACTTTTCATCCATCATTTTCCATTCACCAATATCAAAACCCAACATTAGTAGGCATCAAAATTCGTTACTAAGGGTTCATGAGATTAGCATTGTACATGCAAAATATTATTTTTGTGGGACAAGCACATGCATCCAAAACCTATTGCTCTTAGATATTCTATGAACATATGGATTGAAGGGTTAATAAATAACCAGTGCTGGCTCAATATATGTATGCAAGTCTAATATATGTATGCAAGTCTATATCTTTACATTGAACTCTCCTAACCGGTCATGAAAAGAAAGCTATTGCACATGTACGAGATTGATTGTAGGAACTAAGAGTGGTTAACGGTCCGGTTCACACTTGATCGGACCGGTGAAAATCGGACCATTTATTGTTTAGGAATGCCGATTCCGATAGCGAGACGGTTTATCCTTTTAAAACCGGATGAATCGGTACTGAATCGGACTGAAACCGAAAAAAAATTCCGTCCGTAACCGAACCGGACCACTGGTCAGTCATAGTAGGAACAAAGTTCAATATTACTAAATACATCATATGACTTAGAACTTTTCTGCCGGTATGGTAATTTTATTTGAAAAATGAATGTCAATCTACATATATAGGTAGTCTTAGTGTCTTTTACATTGTCATGTCAAATTTAAGAAAAACTTAAAAAGTAATTGTCATTTACGTACATTTTAGTAATCTTGAAGAAAGCATAGAAAGATCTAGGATTTGTAGTACAAGAGAAAATATTAAGTGGGAATTTATCCCTTTATTCCTCCTCGAAATTAACTCAATCTTCAACCAAGTACACATTCAACCTTCTTGGAGGTGTCAACATTTAATATTATACAAATTTTAAAAAATATACACCACAAGATATTTAATTTTACGAAGAGATCATAAGTTCACATGCCTTTTTTTTTTGCCCCCGTAAAAGTAAGTGCATCTGTCATGTCAAATAAATTCAGACCTTGTACTATCAAAGCTCTAAATATCAAAGTTGAATTACCCGTCACCATAAAAATTACGATGTTCATTTTATCCTTCATCTAAAAGATTACTCCTATCAACTTAGAAAATATAATTAAAAAGTTATATTGGATTTTAAAGTTTGCTCTAAAATTGTCATGAACTTATTATGGTTCTTGATTTTTTTCTTTATTTAGTGAGCTAAATAGGATCACATTAATCAATTTCAAAAACTTACATTTTTCTATTTGATTTTTATTGTATAAAGTAAACATAGTGTTTAATGGATTATTATGTACTTTTAAAATTTTATGTACTCATAAGGATATACGTGCTTAGAGGCTAGTATTCTCAAATACTTTATCGGTACCAAAACAGTCCCCTAAAAAAGCTTTGATTATTCAAGAGTCAAATAAATAAATTACGGTTAAGATCTCTAATTATTTTATATTTTTTAGTTTTTCTTAGTAGCACTGTTAGAGCTTCCGACAGAATAACTATTATTAGTTCTCTAATCAATTACGTGAAAATTCAAGCTGTAATATAAATACTCCTAGATAAAAGAAAAAAATTTATTAGGATTTAAGCAATTCAAGTCGATCGCTTTGTGTGAAATGAAAATTCAAGTGGACCCAATATGATCAAAAATCTGGTATTTGTAGGTTTAGCTTTTGACAAAAGGCAACGCCAATAAAATGACATGTAAGCAACAAAGCTGACACAACTTAGTTCACGTTAGAAGGATATAATAGTCAAGAAGAAATATATTTAAATTAAGGAGCTACAGTAAAAATCTTTGTTAACCAATTAAATTGTTCTATGTCACCGGAAGAGGTCACTGTTCGTCCACGTAGCATATGGTGCAGCCTGCTCATAGCCCTTTTAGCCATTTAAGAGTACTCGGATATGACTATATTTAAGGAAGAGTATTACGATTAATTAGGGAAATAAATTAAAATATTTGAGTTTTTTTTGGTCATTTTACAATATCGGAAGCTCCTCTATTTCCACTTATATGTCGTAGTAATTTCTTAACTTCCTTAACTTTGAGAAAAGGGAACTTTGCCAACAAAATTCATGATATCTACTCTTTTATTTTTATGTTTTATTCTTTTGAAAATTGATGTTTGGCTATAATTATATATTTTTAGTGCATTACTTATCGTATATTTTAGTACTCTAATGCTAAATTGTATTCTATTTATGCTTAATAAAATTTATTTTATGTATAAGTACTTTAAAAATAAAATTTGGAGCAAAGCGCACAAAGAAATTGGAGAAGAAATATAGAATATGCAAATGGAGAAACTAACGAAAAAGAAGATGAGAATTTTCCTGGAATAGTAACGTCTTTGGTTGTGAATTGCATGAAGGTTGGAAAGAGAAGTTAGGCAACTAGCACTAACAAGAATCAAATTGGAGTAGTAATCAATTGAAGGCAGCGATGCAGGAGATGTACTTCGCATACAGTAGCGCTACGCGAGGATTTCATCTCGCTTTTAAGCTCGCGACGCGCAGCCTAGTGCGAGGTATAGACTACTTCCTTTGATTTTGTTGTAAAGGATCCCAGTTCGGGACTTACCTTCTGGTGGAATGCACTAGAGATGATACCTATGTGTGGCCTTCATCTAGCCCCTCTGCCTGCGTTTACTTCTCGGATGCTCATCCTCCCCATACTGTCTGGCATTCTCGTCTTGGTCATCCGGCATCTGCCATTTCTCGTTACATTTTATCGCATTATCAGTTGCCTTATTCTAGCTTCGCACTTAATAATAGCTGCACTGCCTGTAGTTGCAGCAAAAGTCATAAGTTACCTTTTTATGATTCTTCCATTATTTCCACTAGACCGTTAGAGTATATTTTCTCTGATGTATGGACATCTCCTGTTTCATCTAGTGAAAATTTTCGTTATTATGTGCTGTTTGTTGACCATTTTACTCATTATATGTGGCTGTGTCCGATGCCGCATAAGTCTGATATGCGATCCATTTTTGTTACGTTTCAAGCACTGGTTGAAAATTATTTTCAACTTAAAATTAAGTGCCTTTACTCAGATAATGGGGGCGAGTATCTTGCCTTGTCCTCTTACCTTGCCACCTCTGGCATTACCCATCTTACTACCCCTCCCCACACACCCGAACATAATGGTTTCAGTGAGCGCCGCCATCGACACATTGTCGAAACTGGACTTGCTCTCCTCTTCCATGCTTCCCTACCCTTGTCTTTTTGGCCTTATGCTTTTGAGACCGCTGTGTACCTCATAAACCGCCTTCCAACTCCTACTCTACATATGTCTTCTCCGTTCACCTGTCTTTTCCACCAGTCACCTAACTACTCCAGGCTCCGTGTTTTCGTGTGTTTATGCTATCCCTGGCTTCGTCCCTACTCCGCTCACAAGCTGGATCCACGCTCTATCCCTTGTGTCTTTTTGGGCTATTCAAAAATCCAGAGTGCATATCTTTGCCTTG
>MCJB01000683.1:0-31484 GCA_002018475.1 Nicotiana obtusifolia | reverse complement strand
GAACAAGTTATCTCAGTTCATGCATAAGCCGACTACTGCTCATTGGGCCACGGCGAAACGCCTGCTCCGTTACCTTTGTGGTACTATTGACTTTGGTTTACTTCTTCGTCGTGTTTCTCAGCCGTCCTTGTATGCCTTCTCTGATTCTGACTGGTCCGGCAACAAGGATGATTATACCTCCACGAGTGCATATGTGGTCTATTTTGGTGGCTCCCCCATCTCTTGGGCCTCTCGGAAGCAGCGCACTGTTGCTCTCTCTTCCACCGAGGCCGAGTACCGATCTGTTGCCTCCACTGCTGCAGAGCTCCGCTGGTTGTGTTCTCTGTTGACTGAGCTTCGGGTGTTTCTCCCTGCTTGTCCTGTTATATACTGTGATAACGTGAGTGCTACGTACTTGTGTTCTAATCCTGTTTTTCACTCTCGGATGAAGCATATTGCCCTGAATATTCACTTTATTCGGGAACAGGTTCAACGTGGTATTCTACGTGTGACTCATGTTTCTGCAGCTGATCAGTTGGCTGATGCTCTGACAAAGCCGCTCTCTCGTGCTCTGTTTTTGCTTCTTCGGTCCAAGCTTGGACTTACCTACCGCCGTCCAGCTTGAGGGGGCGTATAGACTAGATGTCTACTTAGAGTAGAGTTCTTTATATTTTATGTTATCTCCCCTTTATAATTATTATATAAACACATCTAGTGGAATGAAATTATTATTCTACCAAAAATAATTATTCTACACAAGGAGCTTCATGCGTTTCGCGTGGCGACACGCAGGTCCTTATTTTAAGGTTATTTTGTCTCTTTTTTAATTTTGGACTTGATTATTTTGTCTAGACTTTTTATTATATTTATAAATAATCAATAAACATAATTTTTAACGAGGGAAATTCACGTGAGAGAACACAAAATCACGTTTGAAGGAGGCTTCTAACTAGTTTTTCTTTTCTTCTCTTCCTTTAATCTCATAGTTTATTACTTCTAGAGTTGTGGGTGCCATATTACCATTGTAGTTTGAAACTTAATTGTTATTATTATTTTATCATATTGGTTTATTTATTCAATCTTGCGCTTAATTATTTGATTGTTTGATCATCAATTGAATACTATCTATGAATCTAGGATTGAACTCGGAAAGGAAAATTTTAGATTGCATATAAGATTGAGTAGAGCGAGATCTTGAACCTGAATTACGGGAGCAAATTTGCAGTTAGGATAGGGATATACATGATCGTCTTGCTTGGTTATTATATAGGAATTACTAATGCGTTCTTGTTAATCCTAATTCCATAGGAATATAAGCGAGTAGTACTTCAGAAGAAATACTATGAGTAATATTAACCCTGTCAATCAATAAACCAAATAAATCAAATAGACAATTTAAGGAGAAAACTCAACGGAATTTTTAGCCAACCCATAACTCTAGATATTTTCTCTCATTGAATGCGTCTTTAATATTACCAACTTATTTCTTTTAATTTCTTAGTTGTTACTCTAGATTAGTTTTAGGTAAATTATTCATACTTTAGAAAATCGCTTGAATAAATTAATTGTTTGGGTATAGTTTAGTTAATAGTTAATCACAAGCCTCCGTGGGTACGATATCCGGACGTACGATCCTATATTACTTGTATGACTACTTATACTTGCGTGTGCGTTTGGGAGCAACAAAAATATTATAGTAATTTACTTTAAGAAAGTAGTACTTACTCCGGTCCATAATAAGTGACTTTTTCGTCTTTGACATACCTCTTAAGAAAATACTAACTCCTAAAGAAAAAAGGTATTTTAACTAAATTATCTTTAATTAAAAATTGTATTTTCATTGATGTCTATAAATAAATCCTATTATCTCAGTTAATTTTAATGCTTACAGATTAAATTTAATTGATGCACTCTAAATTCTAATTAAATGTAGTATATATCACCAATAATGCTAAATGAACATAAAATTATTTACTAACAGACTTTTATATTTTCCCTTCGGCGCGAAATTTGTTGATTATACTTCTTTTTAGTTGCTATAACTAAATAGTGACGTGGCTGTCGTAGAGACAACCAATCAAAAAGGGCTTTAAATGCATGTCCAAAGATCACAAATGATAAAGGAAAACTACACCTGTGGGCCCACTCATTCCCACGTGCTCTTCTCACGTTAAAGCAGAAGAGTAATTTACACACTCTTGGCCCCCAATAAGTGACTATTTTACTTTTGATACATCAATTATGAAAATACGAACTCTTGAAAAAAAAAAAAATGTATAGACTAAATTAACCTTAATTTATTATGTCACGATCCGAAATCTACTATAAGTCGTGATGGCGCCTAACGCTGCTGTCAGGCAAGCCAACGGTGATTTATCTATTTAATTACTCATTTTATTTCTTTCGAAATCATAGATTTTAATAACGAAGGAGATTTACACTTCTAAATCCAGGGGAACATACAACAGTTGTAGTTTATAAAAGAAATGAACAGTGATAATTATATATGAAGCCGTAAGCATTAACTAGTATAACCTCAAAACTTGGTGTCACAAGTGCATGTACATTTTCTAAGGAGTACAATAATAATACAACATCTGTCCAGAATGTAAATAAGACAAGATAAAATAAATAGTACGATGGAGACTCGGTGGACTACGATGCATAGCCTGGAATGCAGCTTACATAAAGTCTCCTCAACAGGTGCGCCTATGCGCCAAGATGATCACCAAATGAACATGTCAGGTCTTGCACATTTAGTGCAAAAGTGCATCATGAGTACGTAAATTAACGCGTACCCAGTAAGTATCTAGCCTAACCCGGAGAAGTAGTGACGAGGGATCGATATCGACACTTACTAGAGGTCCAACAAAACAATATAATAAAACAATAAGCAGATGTGAAGCATACAACCATAATGGGGTAAATCTGTAAGTTACCTATTCTTCCAAATATTTAGTTTAAAATAGGAATTTTCTCAATCTTGTATTCTACCTCATCAGCTCAGATGTATCGGGTACCAGTAATAAGCGGATAAGAAGTACTGTGTAAAATGCCGGGCATCAGTGGAAGGATAATCTCGTGAGTGTTCGGAATACCAGCGATATAACGCACGATTATGCCGAGGTTGTTCAGCCCGATCCAGAATAATGTGTACACTGCCGAGGGCCGAGCGGCACGAACCATTGATGCATCTATTATACTGCCGAGGCGTTCGGCCCGCTCCATAAGAAAGAAAAGAAGTTACCGAATTATGAGACACGTGCTTACAATACAGTACATGAGCACAAGTGAATATAATCTTTAGCGTTTCTCAAATAACTCGCCAACAGCTCAAGGTGATAAGGCTCGGCCTAATATATTTATATGTTTCTAAATCAATTTCAGTTAAAATTTCAATTAATTAAGCTAGAAAAATGAGTCCAAACAATTCGAATATTGCATTAATAAAGTCCTAAGTCTACTTGGACATAAACATGTTTTAGTTACGTACAGACTCTCGTCACCTCGTGCGTACGTAGCACCTACAACTAGTAGCACATAACAATAAATATCACCTAGGGGGTAGTTTCTCCCTCACAAGGTTAGATAGGAGACTTTCCTCGTTCCGAAGTCTCATAACCGGCTCCAACGCCTCTCTAACTCTTCAATTCAAGCCCAATGATCTGAAACTAGTCAAACAATGTGCAATTCGATCAAAATATACTCCAATGCTTATAACTAATCAATTTATAACAATTTCCAACTCCGCTCTAAAAGTCAATAAAGTCACCCCTCAAGCCCACGTGCCCGGATTCCAAATATTTTCGAAGATAAACTTTAATCATAACGCCACAAACTCAAATATGTAATTTATTCTAATTTACATGTCCAATCTCATGGTCAAATTCCAAAAATATCAATTTCTAGGTTATCTACCAAGATCCCAAATTTCTACTAATTTTCATGTTCAAATTCATATATAAATTATGTATTTAACTCATAATATGTGGGAATTACGCACCTTGACATAGATGATGAAAACCTCCACTTGAAGCTCTCCAAATATCGCCCAAACTAATAGAGAATGAGAGAAAATGGGCCAAATCCGTTTAAAAATCCAATTCTGCCCAGCGCTTCCTCACACGTTCAGAAGAGTAGCCGCTTCTGCGGCTCCGCACCTGCTGAAAATCCATCGTAAGTGCGGCTCCAGCTCAAACCAACAGCCCTTGCTTCTGCGCCCCCAGTAGCGCACCTGCGCTTCCGCTTCTGCTTCTGCGAGCCTTAAGCGTTTCTGCGCTCCCGCACCTGCGCGACCATGTCCGCTTCTGCGGGACCCAGGCCGTCTTGGCCAACCTCCGCTTCTGTGCTCCAGTGATCGCATCTGCGATCACGCAGGTGCAGAAATTTCTTCGCACCTGCGACCTCTACTCAGTTCACTTCCAGCCGCTTCTGCGGTTTACTGCCTTGCTTCTGCGATGAAGCTTCCGCAGAAGCGGTTACACCAATAACCAGAATTCTCCAGCTTTTCCATAAGTCCAAAATCCGATCTATTAACCATCTGGAATCCACGAGGCCCCCGGAACCTTGACCAAATATACCAACGCGTCTCAAAAAACATTACGAACTTAGTCGTAGCCTCAAATCACGCCAAACAACATTGAAACTATGACGATCGAAATCCTTCTTTAACCTTTCAAACTTCGACAAATGCATCTGAACCATACCAAAACATTCCGGAATGACGCCAAACTTTGCGTACAAGTCACAAAATCACGATACGAACCTATTCCAAGTCTCGGAACCTCAAACGGACATTGATAACACCAAAGTCCACTTTAAATCAAACTTAAGAAATTCTTAAACTTTCAAAATGTTAACTTTCCATAATAAGCGCCGAAATACTCCCGGGTGATCCGATACTGAATCCGAACATACGCGCAAGTAGGAAATCATCATACGAACCTGTTGGAACCTTCAAATCCCGAATCCGAGGTCGTTTACTCAAAAGTCAAACCTTAGTCAATTCTTCCAACTTAAAGCTTCCGAAATTAGAATTTTCTTTCCAAATCAACTCCGAACTTCCCGAAATTCAATTCTGACAACACGTACAAGTCATAATATCTGAAGTGAAGCTACCCAAGGCCTTAAACCGCCGAACGACATGCTAGAGCTCAAAATTACCAGTCAGGTCATTATGTTCTCCCCCACTTAAGCATACGTTCATCCTCGAACATGCCAAGAACCGCTCCGGAGTTGTCCAAAATCACTATTTAACACCTCGTGCACCTGCCCGTGCCACCGCAACCTAGTTGAACACATTAGCTCGAGTCAGACTGAAGATCCTCCCTTTCATTTATTCGATAAGCCTTAGAACCAAATTCCAACCTCCGAATTTCTCTACAAGACTTGATTCTAACATACAAATACTGTATAAATCTCCACACGTTGAACCCACAGATGATCATTCACCCATGCTGGCATCACACAATGCACCAGATACTCACTTGCACAAGGCAACCTCCTCTAGACACAACAGCTGCAAATTCACCAATCCGATGCCCGTACTATACCCCATAACACATATAAGCCCGGTTTCAATCCTCACCAATACTGCAACGACGAAAGAGATGTGCAGGAACTCGTATCCACCCGTCAAATCAATAACTCACATGACTCCTCCGCTCGACAAGAACTATTAGCTCATTCTGAACTGAATAGTGATACGTTTTCTTTAATAGACCTTACACAAATCTGATCACACCGATTTCAGGTCCAATAATCTTGTCTCACCCAGTACAAGCTGCTCGGGCAATAAGCCACCTCACTCACCGTCTAAAATCTCATACAGCGCCATCAAAGAGCCAACAAGCTACAACTCGAATATAACACATAAGGAAGAACAAACTCTGGAATAGAACTACCCAGCCCGCGTAACGAATAAAACAACTGAAAAGATGCTATGAACCTTTCTAAGAGAATGAGAAACAAAATGCACAAGAATAGATATACGGAACCGTGCTCAACATCTTGCTATTGCGGCGTGCAACCCGATCCACAAATGATATCGTTGCGGCGCGCAACCCAATCCAAATAACATAATACTATTGCGGTGTGCAACCGGATCCAAACAACATATCTGTGGCGGCGTGCCACCCGATCTACACATAACAGTAAATAAGGGAATACCCATCAAGCCATAACACTCATACTGCGAAATACCCGAATATCAACCACAAGCACACTCAAGTGCAAAAATACAACCCTGGGGAGACGGATAGCTCATACGCTACAAAAATCCAAGCACAACTAAGGTGCAATAAATGACCTGCATCTCGAGAGCCATCCTGCTCACATACCACAAGCTACACAGGATCACAACACATGTGCAAATAATCAAGCTATCTCATAACCCACATGGCACAATAGAGTTTTACATGGAACAACTAACTATGGGAATAACATCCAATGCCCGAAGGCTCCTCCGTAAGCAATGCTACGCCGAATAAACACACCCGACCTGGTGTAGAGCACACATTCACATTAGACCCACCAAGGGACCTCAAGCCGTTTCTGATCATACCGTACTGGGCTAATAACCTCTCAAGGGTCTACAATGGCCCTATTCATGGCACATAAGAATGACCGTCAAATCCGGAACAAACTCACACAGTCTACAAACCAAGGAATAGAACGCCTCCTCGGCATAAATTCTCACATTAGTGCTAGTACCAGAATCTCCATACTTAGTTCCAACTATAACCATCAAGTGACTAGCATGTCACACTTATACAAATTTACCCGTGGGATATGCTCCCACAACCTTCTGCACCAGGTGACAAAGTCTGCACATCCTTACCACCAACCGGACTAATTTGTAAAGCAATTCAAGAACCCACAAATTAATACACAATGCTCATTTCACAGAACACCATTCCCAAGCGACAGTAGGATAATGTCAGCTTACTCTGAACATCTAAATTCTTCCCGGCTCATCCAAGCTCGTGACATTCTTGTTAACACCGAACCGCAACCTTGATCCTTAACTTTTAAATTCCCATGCCGTTTATTGCACCTATCAAGCAGCTATGCGAGAATAAACACTTCATTGGCTGGAAACCTTTCACTTAGCTCATTTCAGAAGAACCAATGCAACATACAACTGAATTCCCAAACCGTAGAAAATACAAACCTCAAGTTGTGATCTAAACTGCCATGACTCTTCCGGAATCCATTTACACAACAAGGCTATTTGAATCAAACACCTCTCAAATCAATCAAGTTATGGTGGCTGTCAAGACCACATATACAACCACAAACCACATGTATAACTTCACACGCCGAAAGAACTGATCATTGCCACAATCACGCTGATTCAACCATTACTAACCGATCTAACTTCTTTCAATTTACCCTAGACTTGCCTTAGAAATAATAATAGATCCATTCAAAACATAACGAACTCGATCCACACTCATCCCGAGTGACCCGAATCGCGAGACCACATCGATTCAATACCCACTACAAGAACTCGATCCTTAACCACACCAGGGACCCAAAATCCTTAGACACCGCACTTACATCCTTGAACCCATTAGAACCACTATTGAGAGTTACCCACTCTATCCTAGTCTCAAGCATGACCAAACTCCAACGCTCCGCTAGCACATGAACACCCTCTAAAAGAAGCAACTGACTGAATTCTGTTCCTTGTACATCACATCCACAAGAAGCGCAAACTCTGAGTCTTCCCAAAACTGCACATGAATCGATAAGGGGAAGTATAGCACACATTCATCAAGTTCTTCGCTCGGATTACCCTTGATGTTTTATTTTTCTTAGTCATAATAACCCACTAATACACCGATAACTAGAAACCGCACCAGCAGAGAACCACGTGATCCAATCATTGATGGTGGGTCTCCCCCACTTAGCTTTAAGCTAAAATTATATAAACCTAGAACCCGCAAAGATTTCTCCTTCTCAATTACCATGATCTCGCATGGTGAACCCCCCAGATTTCTTGTAGTTTCATATTAAACATTTCATGAACATTCCAAACTATCAGCCATAATCGTATACTCGACCTTCTGCTTCGTAGTAAGTAGAACTCTTCGTAGAAACTTCATCAAAATCACACAACCCACTTGTTCACAGGAGATAGCCCACCTGTGGAATTCCATACCGACATCTCCCAACGACGCTGCATGGGGTACAACTACTAAGAGTCCATATGCTACTCTGCCACCCTCACTTTGGTTAAACCATCTCCTTTAAGCAACTTCTCGACCATTGCTTTCCATACCTTACCTGCTAGTAATTCTACCAGCACGAGACACCTCCCGCCATGTCCCTCCTCATACTTCGTTGCCCAAATGTTGCCCCAAATCGAATCCATACCTATAGCACCTAGACTAATAACTTGCTACCAACTCTAAGCCTCCTACAAGATCATCTATCTCGAGCCATCAACGTTTGAAATACCAATTTGATTCCAATATCGCTACACTCTGCTATCTCTGACAACCGCTTCTTAGGCACCACTTCACAACACCTTGCCCCGAAGGCGAAAATTGAAGAAGACCATAACACCTGTGAACCTTAATGCATTCAAAGAAGGACGACAACACCACATCACAAATGGGAATTTCACCACACTCGAAAATATCAAGTCTCGTTACTTCATCAACCAAGGCCTGAACATCTATAGTCCGATTGCCTTTCCTTCGCTGGAATTAAATGCCAAACTTCTAAATCATGCACCGAGAAATCCTCCTTTCAAGTCATTTGCTGCCTTGACACATAAACAAGCACCCAACCATTACATCAATACTATGTGATAACAACGCATGAACATCATATCAATCTATGCATAGCCTCAAACCATCGGTACTACAGTTACTGAGCTGAAATGACAGAACATCCTTCCGCAAGGCAACAATAATAGTCCACTTGAACATGCAGGTAAAACATCTTGCACCGCATTTGCGATGCCATTTACAACTCCTTAAAGCCCAATTGATACCAAGCGCTCTACGTCGCATAAGATTGAGTACGAAGGGAATAAAGGCATAAGCCTCAAAGGAATCAAACCGCATGATGAGGAATAAAGAAGGGAAGTGCTCCTATCAGCCCTGTTGCCTCTCGAAGATAAGTACAAATGTCTCTGTACTGATCCGCAAGACTCTACTATACTTGCTCATGACTCGTGAGATCTTAATGCACATAATACTTTGATACCAAGCTGTCACGACCCAAAATTTACTATAGGTTGTGATGGCGCCTAACAACGCCGTCAGGCACACCAGCAATGATTTATCAATTTAATTACTCATTCTATTTCTTTCAAAATCATAGATTTTAATAAGGAAGGAGATTTACACTTCTAAATTCACGGGAATGTACAATATTTGTAGTTTATAAAAGAAATGAAAGGCGATAACAATACCGTAAGCATCAACTAGTATAATCCCAAAACCCGGTGTCACAAGTGCATGAGCATTTTCTAAGGAGTACAATAATAATACAACATCTGTCCAGAATGTAAATAAGACAGGATAAAATAAATAGTACGATGGAGACTCAGTGGACTGCGATGCATAGCTTGAAATGCAGCTCACATAAAGTCTCCTCAACAGGTACGCCTACGCGTCAAATTCCCAAAATACCAATTTCTTGGTTTTCTACCAAATCCTAATTTTCTACTAATTTTCATGTTCAAATCCACATATAAACCATGTATTTAACTCACAGTATGTGGGAATTACTTACCTTGACATAGATGATGAAAACCTCCACTTGAAGCTCTCCAAAAATCGCCCAAACCAAGAGAGAATGAGAGAAAATGGGCCAAATCCCGTATAAAAATCCAATTCTCCCCAGCGCTTCCTCTCACCCGCAGAAGAGTAGTCGCTTCTGTGGCTCCGCACCTGCGGAAAAAACCATCACAAGTGCGGCATCAGCTCAAACCAACCGCCCTCACTTCTGCAGGCTTCAAGCACTTTTGTGCTCGCGCATCTGCGCGACTATGTCCGCTTCTGCGGCCCATGCCTTCTTGGCCAACCTCCGCTTCTGCTCAAGTGGTCGCATCTGCGATCACGCAAGTGCGGGAATTTCTTCGCACCTACGATCTCTGCCCAGTTCACTTACAGCCGATGAAGCTTCCGCAGAAGCAGTTGCACCAGCAACCATAATTCTTCTGCTTTTCCTTAAGTCCAAAATCCGCTCCGTTAACCATCCGGAATCCACCAGAGGCCCCCGGGACCTTGACCAAAAATACCAACGCGTCCCAAAACACATTACGAACTTAGTCGAGGCCTCAAATCATGCCAAACAACATCGAAACTACGAATTGACGATCGAAATCCTTCTTTAACCTTTCAAACTTTCAAACTTCGACAAACGCGCCCGAACCATACCAAACATTCCGGAATGATGCCAACCTTTGCGTACAAATCACAAATTATGATACGAACCTATTCCATGGCTCATAACCTCGAACGGACATTGATAACAGCAACATCCACTTTAAATCAAACTGAAGAAATTCTTAAACTTTCAAAATGTTAACTTTCCATAATAAGCGTCGAATTCTCCTGGGCGATCCGATACTCAACCCAAACGTAAGCCAAAGTACGAAATCATCATACGAACCTGTTGGAACCTTCAAATCCCGATTCCGAGGTCGCTTACTCAAAAGTCAAACCTTGGTCAATTCTTCCAACTTAAAGCTTCCGAAATTAGAATTTTCTTTCCAAATCAACTCCGAACTTCACGAAATTCAATTCTGACCACACGTACAAGTCATAATAATTGAAGTTAAGCTACCCAAGGCCTCAAACCACCGAACGAAATGCTAGAGTTTAAAACGACAGGTCAGATAATTACAAATTATTACCATTAGACATTAGAATATGTAAATAAGGGCAAATTTTGGAAAAATAAAATTAATTCCTTCTTGATTATGTAAATGGACACTTATTTTTGGCCAACATAAAAAGGTAAAATGGTCAGTTATTGTGGACCGAAGGAAGTACTATATTAAAAATACGAAAATCTTTAGCGAAATATCCTTCGCCTTTATTGCCCCTTAGAAATAAATTTTATATTTGACACAATTATCATTTTGAGTTTTCTCTCTAATATTTAGGATTTTTTAATTAAACTAAAATAATACACTAAATCTTTTCTTATTTGAAGCATATACAAATTCCTAATATTAAGTATCTTATATAAACTCTTTCCTTATTTAAATAATTCAACATAAAAAATTCATTAATATATTAAATAGAAAACAGCGTTTGGAAAAAAATATTAAAGTAGCAAACTTTTGTTAGAACTCTTTTTTTTTTTTACACAATGTTTACCCATAAAATGGTACAGTTGAATTTATACGTGGTTTCTAGACAAGTGAATTAATTTCATCTTAAAATAATATAATGATTGAAGAAATACATAATACTTAACCTTAGAATGTAGATGAAATAGACAAGATGATGATTCCGTGAACACGGTTTTCGAATACAGCAATGATGAGATCTAAAAACAAGAAAATAAAATTGTATAAAGCTTTGTATTGAATATAGTATATGTTCTTGTCAGAAAATTCGAGTGTCCTTTACAATGGTAACTGAGCTCACTATTTATAGCTAAACCTAAGGAAAAATGTCCTAGGATCATGCCCTTCTTTAATTCTAATTATGGGGGTCATTGATAAGATGTAACATTGAGTATAAATGTCAAATTCTCTATAACGGACCGTCGCTCATAATGCTGTAGAATATTCCTTAGTAAATGCTACCGGGTGCAGAACATTCAATATACTTCTATGAATGTTCTCTGTTCCGATGACAAGCGCAGTGGCTGCGTTCGGTCCTCAACCATCCCATCTTGGGTTCCACGTGTCCTCCTTTTAGTCAGCCACGTGTCATATCATATATTACCCCATACAGTAGTCCCTCTGCTTTCCGGTGACATAACTTTGCGTTGCCGAGAAGTTGGTAGAAACACCTTTCTGGCGGGAATTACTATAATTCCCTCTGAAGGTCTCTGACAGTTGATTAGACGTACGTCTCTCCGCATTTAATGCCCCGAACACGCGTTACCCCATGATTTAGCATAGCTTTCTCCGATTATCGAGGTAATCATTGCTATGAGTTTAGCCGCCAAAGTTTTACTTACACGCAACTTTCTTTTCCTTTACGTTTCACAATTACTTGAGCTTCTGATTTGCATTCTTGTTTTCCATCCTTTTTCTAATTTTCTTCAAACTCAAACTCTTTACCTTCTTCTTTTGCAATAGCTTCTTCCTCCAAACGTGGTGGTTCTTCAAAGAATAAGAACAAAATGAGGATTTCGTTCCTCCAATAGTAGATTCCATCATCTCAAGAAGGCTTAGTACTTTGAAGGATTTTAAAGAGAAATTTTCTATTACTAACCCTCGTACATGGGATGTTATTAGGTAACCTTCTTCCAATCTTCCTTCCAGTATTCCTGCTATGAAGGAGGACTGCCGCCGCAATGAGTTGGAAATTATCGCTCCTGATTTATCGGAGCGAGTGACCCTTCCCAGGGAAGGTTTTATGTACTTTTTCACGTACCCCTTTACTTTGGGTGTATTTTCTTTGAGCGGATAGCTTGATTTCGTGATTGCGGAGTTTTGCCTCCCCTACCAAGCATGTTTGGCACAAGTAAGTCCTTCAGTGTGGAGGACGATCGCTTGCCTTCAACGCTTATGCCAAAAAACTGGAGAGGAGCTAACCTTAGCTCATGTGATGAATCTCAATTCCCCCAAAATCTTTTGCAGGGGGGGTGATAAACCTTTGCAAGCACGGCCACCATGCTTTGTTGTCTAGCATGGATGATGACAATGACCGTGGGTGGATGGAACGGTTCGTTGCAGTGGACACCAACGACATCATTCTGACAACTGCTTCATCCTTCCGGTTGCTTGGAACCGCACTCGTAAGTTCTTTGTATAATATTTCTCTTACTAGATATTCTTCTATGGCCATGTCCTCTCTTCACCTTTTGCATGTTTCAGCAATTCGATGGCTCCCACTGGTGGTGCAAGGTTTGAACCAGTGGGTTCAAAAGATTTTGGACGCCACAACTCCTGAAACTCGTTTGTGGAAAGAACTGGCCCTTAAATACGGGTGGAAGGCCAAAAATATGGTAACTCTAATTTACCTTGCTTCTATTTTTGCATATGAAGAACTTGGTTGAACCCTTCTGACTTTGTTCATGGAATTAGGTCTACCTGCGAGCTCTGTTGCTGTCCTTAAGGAGGATGTTTTCGCTGATCCTGCTGATGCAGCGAGGCTGCTTCATGAGGCAGTTACTCGAATGGTATCTCAGGGCCTGTTTCGGGTGCAAGTATTTCTTTATGGAGTCTCTGGCCAGAGGATAAACAAACAAAGAGAAGATGTTCCTCCGCGGCCGGGGAAAAGAATTAAAGGGAAAAGATTGCTGCCCCGAGTCATCTCCGGTGGCGATGATGACTGGTTCTCCTTCCGGGCCGGTCATAGACACTGTGATGATCGATGATAATAAAGAAGCAGGTGGTGATGGAGCTTCTTTACATAGAAGGCGACGATCCTCATCATCTCAATAGGATGCTCGACCTGTTGAGATAATTGCACCAACTGAAGGCGATGTCTCAGCACTTTGGGGAGAATTTGATTTAGGGGAATATTCCAATTCTCGTTTTCGGGTCCCAATTGCTGTAACTAAATGTTGCGGGGCCGAGTACCGGGTCCTTGCCATCTTTGGTTGGCTAGAATTCAACAACCGGCATTGCAGTTGATGCAGCTGCTTCTCATTTTTCAACTCCATCAGCTCCATCTCCACCTTTACCAACACCAGGAACTTCTACATCACTTCCATCTTCATCCACTCTTCCACCAGCAGTTGCTACATCACCTCCATCGGCCGCACTTGGCCGTGAATAAGGTGTTCCTCTTCCACAGTCCCCAGTTCATGGGAATTTGGGGCAAGATTATGCCGCCCTTTCTGAAGATCCACAAAGGAGGAGGAACGCTACTCTTTCGATCTCTACCGGGTGCAACTTGCTGTCACAGCCGGTGGAGCTTGCTAAGTATCTGAAGCCTTTGGCTTCAGAGAAGGACGGGGAAAAGATTCAGGCACTCTCGGAAGAGTGCTTGTTGAACAATGCCATGCACAATGCCGCAGCGGTACATTCTTTTCTTCCTTCGTTACTTCTTCTACTTTAGTATGAATGTATTCTTAGTTTTACTTATTCTTGTTTTGTAGGCCATCTTTCTTGCTTTTGAGGGCCTTCAAAGTTTGATTCGTGAGAAGGAAGAACTTACTTCTGAACGGGATCAGCTTTTGGCGGAACGGGACCAGACTGTTCACCGCCTCTTGGAATTGGAAACCAGAGCTACTGAGGCTGCTATTTTGGAGGCTCGTCTGTAGAAAAGCGAGCAAGAAGTGGTAACCCTTAGCAAAAAAATTGGGCCACTGAAGGTTAAATTTGATGAGGCCAAAGCCAAATAGGCAGAAGTCCAGAACGTCGTTCTTGCTGTAGCTGACTGTGAGGCTGCCTCCGCTGAAAGAGTGATTAACTTGGAGGCAGCGTTGAACTCCAAAAGTGAAGAGCTTGTTGCCGTGGAGGTGAAACATGCTTAGCTAGAAGAGAAGTACAAGAAAACTATTGAGCATAATGGGCTCTTTAGTTCAACTGTCCGCGAGCTTGACGTCAGCCTCAAATCTGCTAGATCCGCTCGAGAAAACCTTTCCGCCGAAGTCACTCAACTCAAAGAAGAACTTAAGCACCAAGCGGCTTCCCTCATTGTTGAAAAAACTTATTCCATGTATCATTGATGTTGATGGAAGAGGCCAAAGCTGGTATCATTGATGTTGATGCCGAAATAGCTAAGGCCCGAGAGCTTGAGTTGGCTGCAAAAAATAGACTCCTGGCGCAGTCTGATGCTCTAGGTTCTTCTGATTTCGATTCCGAATTTTCGAAAACTGAAGAAGGATCGGAAAGCGATGAGGCCGAAGACCAAATGGGGAAAGTGTTGAGCCATCGGCAGAACTGCCTACTCTTCCCGGCAATGCAGATACTTCTCTTCCTCCTGGTCCCGGAGGCGCTGCAGTTTAGCTTTTTCTTTCTTTTCTCATTTTGTACTTGTAACGTTTTGGCCCGTTCTTATGAATAAAGACATATTTTTTGTTCAAATATCGTTTGAGTCTTACTTTCGGTTGGATATCCATGCAAGCTTTTAACTTTTTCATTTGCTAAAGTATTCCACGCATGTTGTTAGATTCGCGCTTTACTATGAGTGGTCTCGAATACCTTTTCTCTGAAGTATTTTGGTTCCGAGTATTATCCATTTTACGTAAGGGTTTTTATGAATTTTTGCACAGGTTTCCCTTTTACGTGAGGGTTTCTATGAATATTTGTGCAAGTTTCCCTTTTACGAATGGGTTTCTATGAATATTTGCGCAAGTTTGCTTTCTGCATCCTTTTTTTATGCGACTTTGGGTGTATTTTTCCCTGATGGAATTTCGGATACCGAGCATTGATTCTTCCGGAACCAACCCTATAACGTGAGGGTTTTTATAAGAGAGGGCTCTCTTATGTTTACAGTGCTCTTGAAGAGGACGTCTCCTGTTCATTATGACACTAACATTTGAAGTAGTTGTTTAACTTTCAAATGACAAAATCAGCTCATCGCTCAGACAAGAAACAAGATAAAAGCAAAAGGATTTCACTTTATTCCTTCTATTTTCAGATTTTATATAAGCATTTTGCTATGCAGGAAGGTAATTGCCATTACTTGTGGCTATCTTATACAACTTGTTTCTACGGGCCTGGCTACGCAGTCCCCGGTCCTGATAGCTTGGCAAGAGCCAGCCCCCTTTTTTGTAGGGAAACTTTCGTACCTATGATTAAGCTTGCTTTCCTCGAGTCTCTTGCTTTGTTCTTTATACTATGGTGTCGTTCCTACGATTAAGCTTGCTTTCACGGAGTCCCTTGCTTTGTTCTTTATACTGTCGTTCCTACGATTAACCTGAATTTTCGTTCCCGGTTGACGTGGCAGTCATTGATGCCATATCGTCATATCACTTGTTGACGTGGCAGTCATTATTGTTGTATCCTTCAGAATAATTTTAATCACGCCTTCGGGGAAAACCTTAAGGCAAGCCATAAGCACGATCCCCTTAACTAATAATGAAATAGAGTATGAAGCTTTGATTACAGGGCTCGAATTTTCCCGGGGACTTGATTCCGAGGTTATCAAAATCAAATGCGACTCAAAGCTGGTGGTAAATCAGGTTTTTGGGATCTTTGATACCAAAGAAGAACGTATTAAACAATACATGGTAAACGTCTTGGCTCTATTGGCACGATTCCGTGAGTGGTCAATAACTCATATCCCAAGAGAGGATAAAGCAGAAGCGGATGCATTAGCAAACTTAGGTTCATCGACGGAAATAAAGGGATAAGAATCCGGTACGGTGGTACAACTGATGGCTCGTTCCTTGATACAGATGGTTACTACGAGGTGAATTCTGCTAGTCTGGTATGGGACTAGAGGAATGAAATAATCGACTACCTCGAGCACGAAAAGTTGCCCGACGATCCCAAACCATCACGGGCATTACGCACCAAAGCTGCACGTTATAGCTTAAGGAAAGGCCAATTGTATAGAAAATCTTTCCAAGGCCCGCTGGCCCGGTGTTTAGGAGCGTCAGAAGCTGACTATGTCATGAGAGAAATCCATGAAGGGATATGCAGCAATCACTCAGGCGCAGAGTCTTTGGTGCTAAAATTGNGTAAACCCATGCTCTCTCCATTGCCTGGGAAAATCGTCTGGGATTTGAAGGGTGATAAATTGTTCTTCTCTGGTGGCGAGGATAGGGTGCTGCTGGTCAAGTTTTGACGCAGCAACATATTCTTTGACTCCTTTTGGTCTATGTTGGACAAGGGAACGTATTTGGGTCCATGGTGCAAAGGATTTTATGGCGAAGGCTGAGTAGGGATTTATAAGAGGTAGTTCAGTGGAGGACACTTTTTGTTCGTCTGGTAATATATCTACTTCGTAAAGGTAATCATATTTTTTGTTCAAATATCGTTTGAGTCTTACTTTCGGTTGGATATCCATGCAAGCTTTTAACTTTTTCATTTGCTAAAGTATTCCACGCATGTTGTTAGATTCGCGCTTTACTATGAGTGGTCTCGAATACCTTTTCTCTGAAGTATTTTGGTTCCGAGTATTATCCATTTTACGTAAGGGTTTTTATGAATTTTTGCACAGGTTTCCCTTTTACGTGAGGGTTTCTATGAATATTTGTGCAAGTTTCCCTTTTACGAATGGGTTTCTATGAATATTTGCGCAAGTTTGCTTTCTGCATCCTTTTTTTATGCGACTTTGGGTGTATTTTTCCCTGATGGAATTTCGGATACCGAGCATTGATTCTTCCGGAACCAACCCTATAACGTGAGGGTTTTTATAAGAGAGGGCTCTCTTATGTTTACAGTGCTCTTGAAGAGGACGTCTCCTGTTCATTATGACACTAACATTTGAAGTAGTTGTTTAACTTTCAAATGACAAAATCAGCTCATCGCTCAGACAAGAAACAAGATAAAAGCAAAAGGATTTCACTTTATTCCTTCTATTTTCAGATTTTATATAAGCATTTTGCTATGCAGGAAGGTAATTGCCATTACTTGTGGCTATCTTATACAACTTGTTTCTACGGGCCTGGCTACGCAGTCCCCGGTCCTGATAGCTTGGCAAGAGCCAGCCCCCTTTTTTGTAGGGAAACTTTCGTACCTATGATTAAGCTTGCTTTCCTCGAGTCTCTTGCTTTGTTCTTTATACTATGGTGTCGTTCCTACGATTAAGCTTGCTTTCACGGAGTCCCTTGCTTTGTTCTTTATACTGTCGTTCCTACGATTAACCTGAATTTTCGTTCCCGGTTGACGTGGCAGTCATTGATGCCATATCGTCATATCACTTGTTGACGTGGCAGTCATTATTGTTGTATCCTTCAGAATAATTTTAATCACGCCTTCGGGGAAAACCTTAAGGCAAGCCATAAGCACGATCCCCTTAACTAATAATGAAATAGAGTATGAAGCTTTGATTACAGGGCTCGAATTTTCCCGGGGACTTGATTCCGAGGTTATCAAAATCAAATGCGACTCAAAGCTGGTGGTAAATCAGGTTTTTGGGATCTTTGATACCAAAGAAGAACGTATTAAACAATACATGGTAAACGTCTTGGCTCTATTGGCACGATTCCGTGAGTGGTCAATAACTCATATCCCAAGAGAGGATAAAGCAGAAGCGGATGCATTAGCAAACTTAGGTTCATCGACGGAAATAAAGGGATAAGAATCCGGTACGGTGGTACAACTGATGGCTCGTTCCTTGATACAGATGGTTACTACGAGGTGAATTCTGCTAGTCTGGTATGGGACTAGAGGAATGAAATAATCGACTACCTCGAGCACGAAAAGTTGCCCGACGATCCCAAACCATCACGGGCATTACGCACCAAAGCTGCACGTTATAGCTTAAGGAAAGGCCAATTGTATAGAAAATCTTTCCAAGGCCCGCTGGCCCGGTGTTTAGGAGCGTCAGAAGCTGACTATGTCATGAGAGAAATCCATGAAGGGATATGCAGCAATCACTCAGGCGCAGAGTCTTTGGTGCTAAAATTGGTACGTGCAGGATATTATTGGCCTCGCATGGAACAAGACGCCAAAGATTTCATACAAAAATGTGATAAATGTCAATGTTATGCACCACTAGTACATCAACTGGTAGAACCTTTACATTTGGTTTTGTCCGCATGGCCGTTCATGAAATAGGGGATGGACATCGTCGGACCGCTGCCACCGGCTCCCGAAATGGTAAGATTTCTTTTAATTTTGACTGATTATTTTTCTATATGGGTGGAAGTAGGTTCTTATCAGAAGATCAGAGAACGCGAAGTGGTTGATTTCCTGTGGGACAATATAATTTACAGATTCGGAATACCAAAAGAGATAGCATGCGACAATGGGTCGCAGTTTATCAGTGCAAGAGTTACAAAGTTCCTCGAAGACTTGAAAATAAAGAGAATCACATCTTCGCCTTATCATCCGAGTGCAAACGGTTAAGAAGAGTCGACAACCAAAGTGATCATTCAAAACCACAAGAAAATGTTGGAAGCAGCGAAAGGCAAATGGCCCGAAAATTTGCTCAGAGTTTTATGGGCCTATCGGACAACGACAAAATCAAGTACAGGAGAAAATCCTTTTTCCCTCGTGTATGGTGCTGAAGCCCTAATCCCAGTTGACGTGGGTGAACCCATTTTGATATATTCTTAGACAAACGAAGAATCGAACGATGAAGCAATGCTAATCAACTTGGAACTGCTCGAGGGACGCTGGGACTTGGCGCATATAAGAATGGAAGCTCAAAGGCAAAGGATGGAGCGATATTAAAATCGAAGAGCCAACTTCTGTTTTTTCAAAGTAGGAGACTTGGTTCTAAGGAAAGTAACACAAAATACCCAGGATCTCAACACGGGAAATCTAGGTCCAACATGGGAAGGTCTTTACCGGAATTCTCGTGTTGGGTAAAATATGATATGACATGTGGCTGACTAAAAGGAGGACACGTGGAACCCAAGATGGGATGGTTGAGGACCGAACACAGCCACTGCGCTTGTCACAGTAACGTTCATAAAAATGTATTAAATGCTCTGCGCCCGGTAGCATTTACTAAGGAATATTCTACAACATGAAGAGAGACGGTCCGTTACAGAGAATTTGGCATTTATACTCAACGTTACATCTTCATCAATGAACCTCATAGTTGGCATTAAAGGAGGGCATGATCCTAGGACCTTTTTCCCTAGGTCTAGCTATAAATAGTGAGCTCAGTTACCATTATAAAGGACACGAATTTTCTGGCAAGAACATATAATATATTCTGTACAAAGCTTTATACAATTTCACTTTCTTGGTTTTAGATCTCATCATTGTTGTGTTCAAAAATCGTGTTCACGAAATCATCATCTTTGCTATTTCATCTACATTGTAAGTCTAAGTATTATGTATTTATTCAATTATTATATTATTTCAGGATCAAATTAGTTCACTTGTCTAGAAATCACATATAAATTCAACTGTACCATTTTACGGGCAAATAGTTTGGCGCCCACCGTGAGGATTAGACAGTTGTGAATTAAATTGATCCTTGCCTTTTTTACTAATATGTTTTAAATATTTTGTCTTAGAAAAAATCGCAAAAAATGGCAGATAACACTGTTAACGATGCATACAACCTTGAGATTCGAGGGGATCAGCCTCATTTCGAGGACTCAATCAGTGACACCCGCAATGAGGGGAATGACGCCACATCGGTGCGTGACAAGCGGTACCCTCAATATGTTTGGGAGACAACTCTCGATGCTTCTTATGAGGAGCAAGTAGTGGGTGCTGTGAGGATGCTGCAAGAGCAACAAGCAATCATTCTAGACCACCTCACGCGACAAGATCAGGTTATGACGGAACTGAAGCAGGCGCTATCAGGTGCTTCGAATAACGCAAATAGGCGCGATCCGATTCCTCTCGTTATTCCCGCATACCAAACAACACAGAGAGTCGACAACAACACTCCCGGGGGTGAAGTTGGCTCCGATGGGGCTGGGTGGAGCAGATTAGGTCTTAACGACGAGAACAATTCATTCAAAGATGAGCTTTTACGGTTCATAAGGGAAGTAAACGCCCGCATGGATTAAATCCCAGGCGCACCACCAGTATTGAAAGGCCTGAACTCGAAGAAATATGTCCAATAACCATACAAGACAAGTGCGGCACCAGAACTAATCCCGAAGCGTTTCAAAATGCCTGAAGTTCCAAAGTATGATGGAACTTCAGACCTACAGGAACATATTACCACCTACACAATGGCGGTGAAAGGAAATGATCTAGCTCCTCACGAAATTGAATCTGTGTTGCTAAAGAAATTCGGAGAAACTCTCACGAGGAGAGCCCTAACAAAATTGAATCTGTGTTACCTCGAGACCTATCTTACTCCAGGTTATTAGAATATAACTTCAATGTCAGTGTAGTGGAATTGGTGTCAGCCATGAGGAACATTAAAGAAGCACGATTCCCGAGACCTATGAGGTTCGATTCCAGCTAGGGGGATCCCAATTTATGGTGCGAATACCACGGGACAAACGGTCACCAAATATGGGACTGCCGACATCTTCGGGAGGAGGTAGCAAAGCTATTGAAAAATGGTCATCTCTGTGAATTCTTGAGTGATCGAGCTAAGAACAATTACAGTCACAAGAGGGACAACACAAAATCTTCGAAAGCAGGAGAAGAAGCCCCACGCTAGACAATCAACATGATCTTTGGCGAGAACAAAATTAATGGGGTCACCTTTTCGGCGGTAAAGAAGACTAAAGTATCGATAACTCACAGCAAAAGGCTCCGGGAGGATGATATCACTTTCACGGAGGAAGACGCAGATGGATTGTTGTTACCACACAATGACGCACTCGTAATCTCTTTAAATGTGTTAGATTTTAAAATTAAGCGTGTTCTAGTAGATCCAGGAAGTTCGGCTAATATCATACAATCGATAGTACTGGAACAAGTTAAACTCACCAGAAGAATCATTCCGGCAACGAAACTCCTCACTGGATTCAACCTTGCGAGCATGACGACACGTGGAGAGATCCTGCTGCTCACGAACGCTGAAGGAGTAATGAAAACAACTCTCTTCGAAGTTGTGGATGGTGATGTGGGATACAACATCATCTTGGCAAGGCCATGGCTACACGAGATGAAAGTTGTACCTTGGACGTATCACCAATTGCTGAAGTTTCCAATGCCCGAAGGAATCAAGCAGATAAGAGCTTACTAACCGGCAGCAAGGGAGATGAATGCAATCTCAGTTTCCAGTAGCAAAGGGAAGGAGCGCATGACATAGCAATTACAGGAACCGGCACCTACTCTCGAGTTAGAAGAGGTTATTCCAGGGGTAGAGTCGTCAGAACAGTATCAGGTGCCGAGATATTTCCAAGTTCCATAAGAGACGGACGCAAAAAAGTCCACGGCAGAGGAACTAGAGCAAGTGGCATTGTTCGAAGAATTCCTAGAAAGAAAATTTCATTTGGGGACAGAACTGCATCCCGAGCTCAGGTTTGGTTTTATTGAATTCCTTAAAATTAACGCTGATTGTTTTGCATGGTTGCACGAGGATACGACAAGTATCCTGACGGAAATAGCCGTGCACAAGCTGAGTTTGGACCCCAACGTACAACCGGTACGACAGAAGAAGCGCCCTATTGTCGAGGCCAGGAATAAATTCGCCAGAGGAGAGGTAACCCGCTTGCTTAAAATCGGCTTGGTCAGAGAGGTAACATATCCAGACTGGCTAGCCAATGTAGTAGTAGTTTCTAAGAAGAACAATAAATCTCGTATGTGTAGACTATAAAGATCTTAATAAGGCGTGACCAAAAGATTCATTTCACTGCCAAATATAGATCAAAAGATTGATTCCATGGCCGGGCACGAGTTAATGAGTTCCCTTGATGCTTATTCCGAGTACAACCAAATTAAGATGAACTCGGAAGATCATGACAAAACTTCGTTTATAACAAATTTCAATATATATTGTTACAATTTAATGCCCTTTCGGATTGAAAAACGCCGGAGCCACTTATCAACGGCTCGTAAATAACATGTTTGAAAAGCAAAAAGGAAAGACCATAGAAGTTTATATAGACGATATGCTTATTAAGTCTTTGAATGCAGGTGACCTCCTTAAGAATTTGCAAGAAACATTAGATATCCTGAGAAAGCATAACATGAAACTTAACCCCGAAAAATGCGCATTCGGGGCCAGCTCCGGTAAGTTCCTAGGGTTTCTGTTCTCACAAAGGGGAATTAAAGTAAATCCCGACAAAGTCAAGGCCATAGATGATATCCTGGATCAATTATCAAACGTGAAGGAAGTCCAAAGACTCACAGGAAGGTTAGCAGCTTTGAGTAGGTCCATTTCCCGGTCATCGGAGAAGTGTCATCGTTTCTTTACATTGCTCAAAAAGAAGAACAATTTCGAATGGACGCCAGAGTGCCAGCAAGCTTTGAGGGACCTGAAGAAGCACTTATCAAGCGCTCCATTGCTATCGAAACCTAAAGAAGGCAAAAAATCGCTAGTCTACCTCGTGGTTTCAGAAGTTGTGGTAAGTGCGGTTTTAGTCCGGGAGGAGAAAGTATGCAGTTTCCTATTTGTTACGTTAGCAAAATTTTAACGGGAGCAGAAAATCGCTACCCGCATTTGGAAAAACTGGCCTTTGCTCTTGTAGTCGCCGCTCGAAAGCTGCGGCCCTATTTTCAATGCCACCCAATAGCTGTGGTGAGTACTTTTCCTTTGCGTAACATCCTTCAGAAACCCGAACGCTTGGGCAGGTTGGCCAAATGGGCCATCAAAATAAGCGAATTTGACATAAAATATAAACCGAGGACTGTGATTAAGTCACTCTTGGCTGACTTCATAGCTGATTTTAGACTGTGACTGCTGCCTCTAGCAACCAAGGAAGCAGTAATGGTGTCGGAATCGACATCAGGGGTTTGGACCTTATTTATGGACAGAGCCTCGAACATAAAAGGGTCCAGGCTCGGAATAATTTTAATCACGCCTTAAGGGGAAACCTTAAGGCAAGCCATTAGCAAGATCCCCTTAACTAATAATGAAGCAGAGAATGAAGTTTTGATTGCAGGGCTCGAATTGGCCTGGGGACTTGATTTCGAGGTTATCAAAATCAAATGCGACTCACAGCTGGTGGTAAATCAGGTTTTTGGGATCTTTGATACCAAAGAAGAACGTATGCAACAATACATGGTAAAGGTCTAGGCTCTATTGGCATGACTCCGTGAGTGGTCAATAACTCGTATCCCAAGAAAGGATAATGTAGAAGCGGATGCATTAGCAAACTTAGGTTCATCGACAGAAATAAAGGGATCAGAGTCTGGTACGGTGGTACAACTGATGAGCTCGGTCCTTGATATAGATGGTTACTACGAGGTGAATTCGGCTAGTCTATTCGGGGACTGGAGGAATGAAATAATCAACTACCTCGAGCACGGAAAGTAGCTCGATGTTCCCAAAGCATCACGGATATTACGCACTAAAGCTGCACGTTATAGCTTAAGGAAAGACCAATTGTATAGAAAATCTTCCAAGGCTCGCTGGCCCGGTGTCTAGGAGCGTCAGAAGCTGACCATGTCATAATAGAAATCTAAGAAGGGATATGCGGCAATCACCCAGGCGCAGAGTCTTTGGTGCTAAAATTGGTACGTACAGGATATTACTAGCCTCGTATGGAACAAGACGCCAAAGATTTTGTATGAAAATGTGGTAAGTGCCAATGCTACGCACCACTAGTACATCAACTGGTAGAACCTTTACATTCGGTTCTATCCCCATGTCCGTTCATGAAATGGGGGATGGACATCGTCGGACCGCTCCACTGGCTCCCGGAAAGGTAAGATTTCTTTTAATTTTGACTGATTATTTTTCTAAATGGGTGGAAACAGGTTCTTAGCAGAAGATTGGAGAACGCGAAGTGGTTGATTTCCTATGGGAAAGTATAATTTGCAGATTGGGAATACCAAAAGAGATAGCATGCGATAATGGGCTGCAGTTTATCGGTGCAAAAGTTACAAAGTTCCTCGAAGACTTGAAAATAAAGAGAATCACATCTTTGCCTTATAATCCAAGCGCAAACGGTCAAGCTGAGTCGACAAAAAAAGTAATCATTCAAAACCTCAAGAAAAGGTTGGACGCAGCAACAGGCAAATGGCCCCGAAAGTTTCCCGGAGTTCTATGGGCCTATCGGACAACGACCAAATCAAGTACAGGAGAAACTCCATTTTCCCTCGTGTACGGTGTTGAAGTCCTAATCCCGGTTGAAGTGGGCGAAACCACTTTGAGATATTCTTAGGCAAATGAAGAATCGAACGACGAAGCAATGCTAATCAACTTGGAACTACTCAAGGAATGCAGGGACTTGGCACATATAAGAATGGCAGCTCAAAGGCAAAGAATGGAGCGATATTAAAATCGGAGAGCCAACTTTCGTTTTTTCAAAGTAGGAGACTTGGTTCTAAGGAAAGTAACACAAAATACCCGGGAGCTCAACACGGGAAAGCTAGGTCCAACATGGGAAGGTCCTTACCGGATTTCAGTTGTCACTGGGAAAGGTTCATACGAGTTGGAGAACCAGAATGGGGACAAGTTGCCCAGCAACTGGAATGTGGCACACTTCAAAAGATATTACTGCTGATAAAAAACACTCAAATAGAAAGTATGTGTTGTTGTCTTTTTCCCTTCATTCAGTTTTTATGCCAATTGAATTTTTCTGGCAAGGTTTTTAACGAGGCAGCGACAGAAAGCATACAACAAAGAAAACAACAATAAGACCTTTGATAGCAAGGCAAACGAACAAGCTTCCACTCGGGGACGATTAGGTAATCTTTGGTTCGATAGCAAATTCCCACCGGGAAGTTAAGTTTGCTACCGAACAAAGGTTACCCGACTGTTCACGGGCACAAACCGCCAGTAGGACTGTTGGGTATTCTTTCGCTCGATAGCTTGTATTCCTAAGGGGAAACAAGATATGTTTCCGAGTGAAGGATTACCTAGCAATTCACTGGTAGGACCTTTGAAGACACAAGAGTTCCAGTGTTTTAATTCGCATTCTTCGCATTCAAACACTGGGGGAGGGAGGAAAGATATGAGGATACGACAACAATGACTGCTACATCAACAAATGATATGAGGATACGGCAACAATGACTGCCACGTCAACTGGGAATGAAAATTCGAGAACAAAATGCATCATCAGGACCGGGAACTTTGCAGCCAGCCCCGTAGAAACAAGTTGTACGAGATAGTCACAAGAATGGCAATTTCTTTTCTGCATAGCAAAATGCTTATCTAATTTCTGAAAGTAGAAGGAATAAAGTGAAATCCTTTTGCTTTTATCTTGTTTCTTGTCTGAATGATGAGCTGATTTTGTCATTTGAAAGTTAAACAAGTACTTCAAATGTTAGTGCCGTAATGAACAAGAGACGTCCTCTTCAAGAGAACCGTAAACATAAGAGGACCCTTTCTTATAAAAACCCTCACGTTAAAGGGTTGGTTCCGGAAGAATCAACGCCCGGAATCCAAAATGCCATCGGGGAAAAATACACCCGAGGTCGCATATGAAAAGGACAAAAAAAGCAAACTTGTGCTAATATACATATAAACCCTCACGTAAAAGGGAAACTTGCACAAATATTCATTGAAACCCTCATGTAAAAGGGAAACTTGCACAAAAATTCATAAAGCCCTCACTTAGAAGGGATAATACTCGGAACCAAAATGCTTTGGAGAAAATCCGAGACCACACATAGAAAAGCGCGAATTGAACAACATATGCGAAATACTTGAGCAAATGCAAAAGTAAAAAGCTTGCATGGATATCCAAATAAAAGTAAGACTCAAATGATATTTGAACAAAAAGTATGTTTTTATTCACAAGAACGAGCCAAAACGTTACAAGTATAAAATGAGAAAAGAAAGGAAAAGCTACACTGCAGCGCCTCGGGGACCAGGAGGAAGAGAAGTATCCAATTGCCGGGAAAAGTAGTTGGTTCCGCCGATGACTCAACACTTTCCCTAGTTTGGTCTTCGGCCTTATTGCCTTCCGATTCTTCTTTAGTTTCCAAAAATTCGGAACCAGAATCAGAAGAATTTGGAGCATCAGACTGCACCAGGAGTCCATTTTTTGCAGCCAACTCAAGCTCTCCGGCCTTAGCTATTTCGGCATCAACATCAATGATACCAGCTTTGGCCTCTTCCAAGGTTTTTCTCCTCATGCTATACATGGAATAAGTTTTTTCAACAATGAGGGAAGTCGCTCGGTGCTTAAGTTCTTCTTTGAGTTGAGTGACTTTGGTGGAAAGGTTTTCCCGGGCAGATATAGTAGATTTGAGGCTGACGTCGGACAGTTGAACTAAAGAACCTATTATGCTCAATAGTTTTCCTGTACTTCTCTTCTAGCTGGGCATGATTCACCTCCACGGCGGCAAGCTCTTCACTTTTTGAGTTCAAGGCTTCCTCCAAGTTAATCACTCTTAAAGCGGAGGCAGCTTCACGGTACGCTGCAGCAAGAACAACGTTCTGGACTTTTGTCCATTTGGCTTTGGCCTCATCAAATTTAACCCTCAGCGGCCCAATTTCTTGGCAAAGGGTTGCCACTTCTTGCTCGCTTTGCTGCAGATGAGCCTCCAAAACTGCAGCCTCAGTGGCTCTGATTTCCAGTTCCGAGAGGCAGAGAACAGTTTGGTCCCGTTCCGCCAAAAGCTGATCCCGTTCAAAAGTAAGTTTTTCCTTCTCAAGAATCAACCTTTGAAGGCCCTCAGAAGCAAGAAAGTTGGCCTACAAAACAAGAAGAAGTAAAACTAAGAATACGTTCATACTAAAGTAGAAGAAGTAACGAAAGAAGAAAAGAACGTACCGTTGCGGTATTGTTCATGGCATTGTTCAACAAGCACTTTCCTGAGAGTGCCTGAATCTTTTTCCAGTCCTTCTCTGAAGCCAAAGGCTTCAGATAATTAGCAAGCTCCACCCGGCCGGGACAGCAAGTTGCACCCAATGGAGACCGAAAGAGTTGAAAGCAGTTGCATCAAATGCAATGTCGGTTGTTGAATGCTCGCCAACCAAAGACGGTAAGGACCCGGTACTCAGCCCCGCAGCACCGGTTACAGCAATTGCGGCCCAAAAACGGGAGTTGGTATATTCCCCTAATTCAGATTCTCCCCAAAGTGCTGAGACGTCGCCTTTAATTGGTGCAATTATCTCAACAGGTCGAGCATCCTGTTGAGATGATGAGGATCGTCGCCTTCTATGTAAAGAAGCTCCCTCATCACCAGTTTCTTCATCATCATCGATCATCACAGTGTCTATGACTGGCGCGGAAGGAGGACCAGTCATCATCGCCACCGGAGATGACTCGGGGGCAGCAATCTTTGCCCCTTTATTCTTTTCCCCGGGCGCGGAGGAATGTCTTCTCTTTGTTTGTTTATCCTTCGACCGGGGACTAAGTAAAGACATATTTGCACTCCAAACAGGCCCGGAGATACCTGTTCGGGTAAGTGCTTCCTGAAGCAGCCTCGCTGCATCAGCATGGTCAGGCAGAACGTCCTCCTCGGGATAGTAACAGAGCTTGCAGGTAGACCTAATTCCATGAACAAAGTCAGAAGGGTTCAACCAAGTTCTTCATATGCAAAAATGGAAGCAAGGTAAATTAGAGTTACCATAATTTTTTGGCCTTCCACCCGTATTTAAGGGCCAGTTCTTTCCACGAACGAGTTTCGAGCGTTGTGACGTCCAAAATCTTGTGAACCCACCAGTTCAAACCTTGCACCAACGGTGGGAGCCATCGAATTGCTGAAACATGCGAAAGGTAAAAAGAGGATACGACCATAGAAGAATATCTAGTAAGAGGAATATTATACAAAGAACTTACGAGTGCGGTTCGAAGCAACCGGAAAAGATAAAACCGTTGTCGGAATGATGTCGTTGGTGTTCACTGCAATGAACCGTTCCATCCACTCATGGTTGTTGTCGTCATCCATGCTAGACAACAAAGCATGGTGGCCGCGCTTGCTAAGGTTTATCATTCTCCCACGGAAGATTTTGAGGGAATAGAGATTCATCACATGAGCTAAAGTTAGCTCATCTCCAGTTTCTTGGCACAAGCGTTAGAGGCAGGCGATCGTCCTCCACACTGAAGGACTTACCTATGCCAAACATACTTGGTAGCGGAGGTAAAACTCCGCAATCACGGAATCAAGCTCTCCGCTCAAAGAAAACGCACCCAAAGTAAAGAAGTATGTAAAACCTTCTTTGGGAAGGGTCACTCACTCCGATAGATCAGGAGCGATAATTTCCAACTCATTGCAGCGGCAGTCTTCCTTCACAACAGGAATACTGGAAGGATGAATGGAAGAAGGGTACCTATTAATAGTCCATGTACGAGGGTTAGCAATATTAAATTTCTCTTTAAAATCCTTCGAAGTAATAAGCCTTCATGAGATGATGGAATCCACTGTTGGAGGAACGAAATCCTCATTTTTGTTCTTATTCTTTGAAGAGCCGTACGTTTGGAGGAAGAAGCCATTGGAAAGGAAAAAGGTAAAGAGTTCGAGTTTGAAGAAAATTAGAAAAAGGATGGAAAACAAGGATGCAAATCAAAAGCTCAAGCAATTGTGAAACATAAAGGAAAAGAAAGTTGCGTATAAGTAAAATTTTGGCGGCTAAACTCATGGCCATGATTACCTCGATGATCGGCAAAAGTTGTGCTAAATCATGGGATGACGCGTGTTCGGTGCATTAAATGCGGAGAGACGTGCGTCTAATCAACTGTCAGAGACCTTCAGAGGGAATTATAGTATCTCCCGCCAAAAAGGTTTCTACCATATTTGCTGTAACACAAAGTTATGTCACCAGAAAGCAGGAGACATTTTGTATAGGGTAAATTATGATATGACACGTGGCTGACTAAAAGGAGGACACGTGGAACCCAGGATGGGATGGCTGAGGACCGAACGTAGCCACTATGCTTGTCAGCGGAACGAATAACGTTCATAAAAGTGTATTGAATGTTCTGCGCCCGGTAGCATTTACTAAGAAATATTCTACAGTATTAAGAGTGACGGTCCATTACAGAGAATTTGACATTTATACTCAACATTACATCTTCATCAATGACCCCCATAATTGGTATTAAAGGAGAGCATGATTATAGGACCTTTTTCCCTAGGTCTAGCTATAAATAGTGAGCTCAGTTACCATTGTAAAAGACACGAATTTTCTGGCAAGAACATATACTATATTCTATATAAAGGTTTATACAATTTCACTTTCTTGCTTTTAGATCTCATCATTGCTGTGTTCGGAAACCGTGTTCACGGAATCATCATCTTTGCTATTTCATCTATATTCTAAGGCTAAGTATTGTGTATTTCTTCAATTATTATATTATTTCAGAATCACTTGTCTAGAAACCACGTATAAATTCATCTATATCGTTTTACGGGCAAACAATTACCCAATTATATTCTTTTATAATAGGTTGTATCAGCCATTAGCGTGCTCTAAATCGTATTTATTTAAGCAGCAGAACTATTCATACTCCATTAGTTTCTTTCAATAACAAAAATGGTATGTTTTTACAATTAGTATTATGAGACTATCATACCTCTATCCATTTTTAAAATTTTAATTCTTGTAGATGAACAGATATATAGAATAACGTAATTAGAAATCTTTTCTCCCATTTAATCTAATTAGCAAATTGATTATGCATGTCCAATAATTTATAAGAAATAATTCCCCTATCAGTAAATTAATAAAAAAGACTACAAAAGTAAATTGATAATTGTGCGGTACATAGTTATATGTCTTTCCTTTTGTCAGTCTAAAGGTTGTTCATCTATTTTTGTTATAGTGCTTTGAATAAAGAGGTTTCTAGGGAAAAAAACAGTATAATCTACTATTTTTTGTGTTCCTTAATTGCAGACCACAAATATAAAAGTACGAATATAATATTAATGGATAATAATATTCGTTTGATATTATTCTAAACGTAAATTTGTAGTTTATTCTGTTAAAATAATATTAATCAAATTCTAACAGAATACTACTTCTGGTTGAAACAGACTTCTTACTGAAAAATTAGGTTAGCCGTGAGTTGGGTCTTCAGGGAGAGTTTTCTTTAGCTTATTTTATATTTTATTTTATTTATTATTTTTATTTTTGGAAAGAAAACAATAGTCTGATAGCTAAAATAATATAATAATCAAAGAAAATATACTAAAGTAAAATAAATTATTATTCCTATCAAGTCAAATTGTAACCAACTAATTGTTTATTATTAATTGTAAACAACTAAGCTTTTATTCTTCGAAAGCTAAATTTATATATATATATATATATATATATATATAATAGTTTTATTTCATTAAAGATGCAATTCCATATTAAATTAAATCGTAATATTTTATATTTTACTCAATACTTAGGAATTTTAATTCAACTAATAGTCAACTAGAGATTATTATTTTGACTACATATTTAGAATAAAAATAAAAATACAAAACATTTTCCTAAGCCAACGTGACAACTTTGAAACGTGCCAGTGTTGTTTTAGATTTAGGGTGTGTTTGGTATGATGGAAACATTTTTTGGAAAATATTTTTTTATTTTTTTATTGTTTGGTTGCACAAAATAGTTTAAAAAATATTTACCTAGATATCACATTTTTTTGAAATTGGAGGAAAATAACTTCCCTAGAAAAAGTTAGGAAAATATTTTACAAAAACTCCACCTACTCTCACATCTAACCTCAACGCCCTCCCCCTTCTCTCGCCTACCCCACCTTCCTCTCCAAAAAGGTTTTTTTTAGATTTCAGGATTTTTTCTTTACCT
>MCJB01000682.1:21676-32962 GCA_002018475.1 Nicotiana obtusifolia | reverse complement strand
ATGGGTGTTGAATCATACCTGGAGTGCTAAATAAGTGTGGATATCTGCTTCGCATGTCTTCCTCAGACTCCCAAGTTGCCTCCTCGACTGGTTGGCCCCTCCACTGAACCTTTACTGTGGAAATCCTCTTGGACCTCAACTGGCGAACCTACATATCAACAATGGCAACTGGCTCCTCCTCATAACCTAGGCTCTCATCTAACTGAATCATGTTGAAGTCTAACACATGTGACCTGTCGTCATGATACCTCCGGAGCATAGACACATGGAAAACTGGATGAACTCCCGATAGACTGGGAGGCAAAGAATTAGCAACCTCCCCAACTCGTCTCAACACCTCAAATGGGCCTATAAACCTTGGGCTCAACTTGCCCTTCTTCCCGAACCTCATGATCCCCTTCATCAGCGAGACTTTCAAGAGAACCTTATTGCCCACCATAAATGATAAATCATACGCCTTCTGATCCGCGTAACTCTTCTGTCTGGACTGTGCTGTGCAAAGTCGCTCCTGAATTAACTTTATCTTTTTCGAGGCATCCTTCACCAAATCAGTACCATATAACTTAGCCTCACCGGGCTCAAACCATCCGATGGGAGATCGACATTGCTGACCATATAAAGCCTCAAATGGAAGCATCTCGATGCTGGACTGATAACTGTTGTTGTAAGCAAACTCGGCCAAAGGCAAGAATCGATCCCACTGCCCTCCAAAGTCAATCACACACGCTCTGAGCATGTCCTCCACGATTTGAACTGTCTGCTCCGACTGCCCGTCGGTCTATGGATGAAATGATATGCTGAGCTTTACCCGGGTCCCTAACTCACTCTGTACTGCTCTTCAAAAATGCGAAGTAAACTGAGGGCCTCTATCTAATGTGATAGAAACAGGCACACCATGCAACAGAATTATCTCCTGAATATAAATATGCGCCAATCTTTCTGAAGTATATGCAGTCACAACATGAATGAAGTATGCCGACTTGGTCAACCTGTCGACAATGACCCAAACTGCATCAAATTTCCGCAAGGTCCACGGCAACCCAATTACGAAGTCCATAGTAATGCGCTTCCACTTCCACTCAGGTATAGTCATCTGCTGGAGTAGGCCACCTGCTCTTGGTGCTCATACTTAACCTGCTGGCAATTTAGACTCCTCGCAACATACTCAACTATGTCCTTCTTCATCTACCTCCACCAATAATGCTGCCTTAGGTTGCGATACATCTTTGTAGCACTTGGATGAATAGAATACCGAGAGCTGTGTGCCTCCTCTATAATCCTCTCCCTCAAGCCATTGACATTAGGAACGGATAGACGACCCTGGAGTCATAAAACACCATCCTCGCGGATAGTAACCTCCTTGGAACCACCTTGTAGTACCATTTCTCTAAGAACCAACAAGTGAGGATCATCAAACTATCAAGCCCTGATTTGCTCCAATAGTGAAGATTGAGCAAAGACGCATGCAAGAACTCGGCTGGGCTCTAAAATATCCAACCTCACAAGTCTGTTAGCCAAGGACTGAATGTCCAAAGCTAAGGGCCTCTCCTCTGCTGATATGAATGCCAAGCTACCCATACTCTCCGCCTTTCTACTCAAGCCATCCGCAACTACATTCGCCTTACCCGGATGATAAAGAATGGTAATATCATAATCCTTCAGTAACTCAAGCCACTTACGCTGCCTCAAATTGAGATCCCTTTGCTTGAATAAATGCTGCAAGCTACGATGATCGGTGTAAACTTCAGTGGACACCCCATAAAGATAATACCTCCATATCTTAAGAGCATGAACAATTGCGGCCAACTCCAAATCATGTACAGGGTAATTCTTCTCATCGGACTTCAGCTGACGTGAAGCATATGCAATAACTCGCCCTTTCCGCACCAATACACAACCCAAACCAACATGTGAAGCATCAAAATACACAGTATACATCCCCGAACCGGAAGGCAACACTAGAACCGGTGCCGTAGTCAAAGCTATCTTGAGCTTATGAAAGCTTGCCTCACAATCATCGGACCAATGGAACGGAGCACCCTTCTGGGTCAATCTAGTCAAAGGTGCTGCGATAGATGAGAAGCCCTCCACAAATTGGCGATAATAACCTGCTAACCCCGAGAAGCTCCTGATCTCAATCGTCGTAGTTGGACGAGGCCAACTCTGAACTGCCTCAATCTTCTGGGGATCCACCTTAATACCTTCGCCTGATACAGCATGCCCCAAGAATGCTACAGATCTAGCCAAAACTCTCACTTGGAGAGCTTAACATATAAGCTTCTGTTCCTCCAAGGTCTGAAGCCCCACTCTCAAATGCTGCTCGTGCTCCTCCATGCTACACGAGTAATCAAGATGTCATCAATGAAGAAAATAACAAATGAATCAATATACGGCCTGAACACCCTGTTCATGAAATCCATAAACACCGTCGGGGCGTTAGTCAGACCGAAGGACATCACTAGAAACTCATAATGGCCATATCTACTCTGGAAAACAGTCTTTGGAACATCCGAATCCCGAATCTTCAACTGATGGTACCCCGATCTCAAATCGATCTTAGAGAACATCCTAGCACCCTGCAACTGGTCAAACAAATCATCAATCCGCGGCATTGGGTACTTGTTCTTGATGGTAACTTTATTCAGCTGACGGTAATCAATGCACATCCATATAGTCCCATCTTTCTTCTTCACAAGTAACACTGGTGCATCCCAAGGTGATACACTTGGTCTGACAAACCCCTTTGCTAGGAACTCCTCAAGCTATTCCTTCAACTCCTTTAACTCCTTCGGAGCCATGCGGTACGGCGGGATAGATATAGGCTGGGTACCTGGAGCCAAATCAATATAGAAATCGATATCATGATCCAGTAGCATGCCTGGAAGATCAGAAAGGAACACATCGGAGAACTCCCCGGACTACGAGCACTGAATCAATCGCCGGAGCCTCTGCAGTAGTATCCCGAACATAAGCTAGATAAGCCAAACAACCCTTCTCGACCATGTGTCGAGCCTTTAGAAAAGAGATAACCCGACTAGATGCACTAACAGACGAACCCTTCCATTCCAATCTAGGCAACTTTGGTATCGCCAAGGTACAGTCTTGGCATAGAAATCAAGGATGGCGTGATATGGAGATAACTAGTCCATGCCCAGGATGACATCAAAGTTGGTCATATCAAGCAGCAGAAGATCCGCTCTAGTCTCATAACCACAGAAGGTAACAATGCAGGATCGATAGACCTGATCCACAACAATAGAATCGCCCACTGGAGTGGACACAAAAATCGAAGTACCCAAGGACTCACGAGGAACATCCAGGAAATGAGCAAACAGAGATAACACATATGAATAGGTAGACCCTAGATCAAATAATACCGAAGCATCCCTACCGTAGACAGAAATAATACCTATGATCACGGCATTTGAGGCCACTGCATTTGGTCTGGCCGAGAATTAATCCTACTGATCCTTAGGATTGGTATATTCTTTTATATCTTGTAGTTTGTAGTTTCACTTAATCAAGCCAAGTATCACACCTCTTTCTACCCATCCTATATATTGTCCCCTTTGTTTTGTTTTGAAATAGAACGTTAATTTATCACTTATTTTTTATTATATTTTAGATTGTTGGATTTGTTAGTGATTAGATATAGCTGGAGCGCCACTTGACTGGCCTCCACATTTAGGACGTCCCTTACCTACCTGCCCTCCGCCTCTGGGCGGTCGGAAGGCTGGTGCGGCTACTGGTGCTGTAATCATAGGCTAAGAACCCTGCTACATTACCTTGCCCCGCAGCCTGGGGCAGAACCTCTGCACATGGCTGAAATCCCCACACTCGAAACAACCTCTCGGTACGGTGGACTACTGACCTGAAGTCTGACCTTGATGGCCTGAATACCCACTAGAGGAACCCTGAATAGCTGGTGGGCGGTAGGAACTCTGTGGCATGGTGCTGAAATAAGGTGGCACTAGAGGACCCCGAGGAGGCGGCGGTGCTGGATATGTGGGCCTGCTAGGTTGACCCCTCCCAAACTGATCTCTTCCCCCAAATGGAGCACCACTGAACCCTCCGAAATAACAAAACCGCTTGTCCCGCGGCATCTGCTCTCGGCCACCCTGACGATAACCCTCAATCCTCCGAGCTATCTCCACAACTAGCTGGTAAGAAGTCCCCATCTCAACCTCTCGGGCCATAGTGGCCTGAATACCGGAGTGCAACCTTGCAAAAAACCTCCGTACTCTCTCTGCCTCAGTAAGAAGTATTAGAAATGCATAACGAGACAATTCAGAGAATCTTGCCTCATAATCGGTCACTGACATCTAACCCTGCTGGAGCTGCTCAAACTGAAACCGCAACTCTTCCATTTAGGAGGGTGGAATATACCTATCCAAAAAAAAGGCGTGTAAACTAATCCCAAGTCAAGGGAGGAGAACTTACTGGTCTGCCTAGAAGATAAGACTGCCACAACCTACGAGTCCTGCCCTCCAGCTGGAAGGTAGTAAAATCCACCCCGTAGGTCTCTAATATCCTCATGTTGTGCAGTCTGTCCCTGCACCGATCAATGAAGTCCTAGGGATCCTCATGTCGCTCACCTCCGAAGACAGGAGGGTGTAGCCTAGTCCATCTGTCCAATAGCTTCTGCGGCTCGCTAATCGCAGCTGGTGTGGGCTCAAGTACGGCTGCTGCCACTGGCTGGGCTCCACCCACGGGTAGTGTGCCCGGGGTCTGATGCAGCTGCATGCCCAGGAGCCTGAGTAGTAGGGGTCTGTGCTCCCCCTCCATCCTGAGATATGGCTGGGTTTGCTGGAAATAAACCAACGTGGGTCATATTATCCATGAACCGTAGCATATGGCCCATGACCTCCTGGAAGCCCGGTGCTGACATGAAATCTACCGGGGCTGGCACTGCTGTAGGCACCTTGCCCTGCTCCTCAATAATAGGATCCTTTAATGGATCCGTTGGTGGCATAGCTGGAGCAACTATAGGACGTCCTCATCCCCTACCTCGGGCCGGTGCCCTCCCCCAGCCTCTGCCTTGGCCTCTAGCAACAGGGGAAGCAGCTCCTCCCGGGTCAGGGACATCCGCTGTGCGTGTTCTCACCATATGTGAGAGAATAAGAGAAGGATACTTAGTATAACATCAATTGCACGATAGGAGATGAAGAAAGAGTATTTTCCTAACACCCTATAGCCTCACAAAAATAAGTATGGACGTCTCCGCACCGATCCGAGAGACTCTATTAGGCCTGCTCATAACTTGTGATACCTATGTGAACCTAGCGCTCTAATACCATGTTGTCACGATCCAATTTCCCCTATAGGTCGTGATGGCGCCCGACGTTGCAACTAGACAAGCCAACCGTGTGATTGTTTCTTTTAACCATTTAGAAATAGTTAATTCTTAATTATTGAATAAATAAAATGCAAAAATTATGTAAAATGTGAGATAACCAATTTTAAGAGCAATTAAAAAGAAGTAAGTAACCAAAAATCATCAACTTTTTACTAGCATCATCTCCAAGACCAGGTGTCACAAGTGTATGAGCTACTAGCAGAATTTACAAAAATACTAATCTACTGTCTGAAGTGGAATATACAGAAAGTAAAAGCAAAAGGAAGACTTCAGGTGCTGCAGAACGGGCTCGGAAAGCAGCTCACCCCAAAGTCTCGTGGATATCAAGGATGCGCGCCGACTGATAACCAGATGCACCTGCCTCATATCCTGCACGATTAGTGCAGAAATGTAGCATGAGTACATAAACAACATGTACCCAGTAAGTATCTAGTCTAACCTCGAAAGAAGTAGTATGAGGGGCCGATTTCGGCACTTAGTATGGGCTAACAATAAAATACCGAAATTATATTCAAGCATAGGCTATATAAATACAGTTGATAACTCAATAACAAGAAATAAATAAACAATTTTTTCGCTAATGGTAAATCCCAAATAATTTTCATCATTTAACAAATTAATCTCTCAAGCCAATAAAATAATATCAATAATAATTGGGCTCCGAGAATTATTACGCACGAATTATGCCGAGGTTGTACGGCCCTATCCAACATACAAATATATATAAACTATGTACTGCTGAGGATCGAACTGCACGAACCATAGATAAATCTATTCTACTGCCGAGGCATTCGGCCCGCTCCACAGGAAGAGAAAAATACTTTATAAACAACCGATTCAAAGATATTAAGAGGCTAAAATTTAAGAAACACCAATTCTCATTAACGGTCCAGTGACCCGTCCAAAGCTCAAGTAAATGAAATTCGGCCTTTTTCAATTCCTTTATCAAGTTCCAATATGATTTAAGAACTTAAATTAACAAGTAGGGTAAACATCGCAAGTATGACATGATTTGGGTCTTAAACTACCCGGACATAAGCATAATTAGCAGCTACATACGGACTCACGTCACCTCGTTCATATGTAGCCCTCCACAAATAGAAGCACATATTAGTTCAATTCACCTACGGGGTTAATTCCCTCTTACAAAGTTAGAAAAGAGGCTTACCTCATCTCAAAGCGTACTTTCCGGTCCACAAATGTGCTTTAAACCCTTAATTCGATGCCAAACGACTCGAAACTAGTCAAAGGTTATATAATATCATCAATACATGTTCAAAAGTTCATATCCTAACTGTTAAAGTGATTACCCAACCTCAATTGAAGAATTCCTAAAATTCACCTCTGGTCCCACGTGCCTGGATTCCGGAAATTTTTGAAGAAAGTTATTACCATAACCTCGTGAACTCAAATATATGATTTTCACTAAATTCCATAACCATTTTCGTGGTTAAATCCCATTTTTATCAAAAATCTAGATTTTTCATCTAAACCCATGATTTCACAAATTTTACATGTTAAATCTACCCATAATCTATGTATTTAACTGAAGTTGTGTAGAAATTACTTACCTCAAAGTGTTAGATGAAAAGCCCTGTCTAAGATCCAAAATTTGCCCAAGGAATGAAATAAATGAGCTCAAAATGCCCTGGTCCCGAATTAAATGAGGTTCTGCCTCCAGCGTTTTTCGCACTTGCGGTGCCTCTGCCGCATTTTCGGTACCGCACCTGCGGTGCTAGGTCCGCTTCTTTGGATTTCCTCAAGCCCAACGAGGGCCGCTTCTGCGGTGAGTGGGCTGCTCCTGCGACATGAGCCTCTTCTACGTCCTCCCCAACTGCACCTGCGCGTTCGCAGGTGCGCACAAAAACCCGCATATGCGGTCCAAGACCAACGTTTCCAAAGCCGGTTCTGTGGTCCAACCCACGCAATAGTCGCGCCTCTGCACCCACAAGACCACTAGACATATATGTACCTGCACAAAATGTGCAACAAGTGTAGCATGAGCATGTTAAACACGTGTACCCAGTAAGTATCTAGTCTAATCTCGAAGAAGTAGTGACAAGGGGTCGACTTCGACACTTATTATGGGCTAACAATAAAATACCGAAATTATAATTAAGCATGGATTATGTAAACACAGCTGAAAACTCAATAACAAGAAATAAATAAATAATTCTTTCACTGATAGTAAATTCCAAATTAATTCCCATCATTTAACAAATTAATCTCTCAAGCCAATGAAACAATATCAATTATAATTGAACTCCAAGAATTATTACGCGCGAATTATACTGAGGTTGTACGGCTCGATCCAACATACAAATATATAAACTGTGCACTGTCGAGGGTCGAATAGCACGAACCATAGATGCATCTATCTGCTACCAAGGCGTTCGGCTCTCTCCACAAGAAGAAAAAATACTTTATAAATAAACAATTCAAGATTATTAAGGGGCTAATGTTCAAAGAAACACCAATTCTCACTAACGGTCAAGTGACCCGTTGAAAACTCAAGTAAATGAAATCTAACCTTTTACAATTCCTTTATCAAGTTCTAATATGATTTAAGCAATTAAATTAACAAGTAGAGGGTGCAACATCGCAAGTATAACATGACTTGAGTCCTACACTACCCGGACATAAGCATAATTAGTAGCTATGTACGGACTCTCGTCACCTCGTGCGTACGCAGCCCCCACAAATAGAAGCACACATTAAATCAACTCACCTATGGGGTTAATTCCCTCTTACATTCTTAGAAAAGAGACTTACCTCGCTCCGAGATTCCATAACCGGCTCCAAAGCTTTTCTAACAACTCAAACCGGCGCCCATCTCTCCAAAACTAGTAAATAAATATGAAATTCCATGAATATATACTCTAATACTCATAATAAATCAATTTATAAAAATTTCCAACTTCACTCGAAAAATTGATAAGCTCACCCTCGGGCCCACGAGCCTGGATTCCAAAAATTTCCGAAGATAATCATTACCCATAATATTAAAAACTCAAATATATCATTTATTCTCGATTCCATGTCTAATTTCGTGGCCAAAATCCAAAAATACCAATTTCTAGGTTTTTCTACAAAATCCCAAATTTCTACAAATTTTTATGTCTAAATCCATATATAAATCTTGTATTTAACTCACAACACGCGGAAATCACTTACCTTGACATAGATGATGAAGATGGCACTCCAAAATTGCTCCAAAAATCGGCTCCCATGGAAGAGGTGAGTGAAAATGAGCCAAACCCCCGATTTAAAAAGATCACTGCCCAGTCTTACCTTCTTCGCGAACGCGGCACTTCCCTCGTATTCGCGAAGAACAACCTGCTTCAGCCTCAATTTCTTCCTTCGCAATGGCGAAGAAAAGCTCGCGAACCCGATGCCTTTCCAAGTCTGACCATCGCGAACGCGGAACCATCCACGCGAACGCGTAGGCCAAAAGCTTCCCAGGCCCAACTTACCTTACGCGAATGCGGAGCTCAACTCCCAGACCTTCGCGAATCCGACCCCCTCTTCGCGAACGCGACTCCCAAATGGCCCAGTCCAAAACTCCTTCTCCGCCAATGCGTGAGACCCTTCGCGTTCGCGAAGAATAACACCAGCACAAGCAAACCAGCAACAACATCACCAGCGAACCAGCAACAACATCTTAGCCAAATTTGGTCAGAAACCACCCCGAAACACACCCGAGGCCCCCGGGGCCTCGTCCAATTATACCAACAGTCCCAATACATGAAACGAATCGAGGCCCCAAATCACATCAAATAACGCTAAAACCACGAATCGCGTTCCAATTCAAGCTTAGTGAACTTTAGAGCTTCAAACCTCTACATTCGACGCCGAAATCTGTCAAATCACGCCCGATTGACCTCAAATTTTACGCACAAGCCACATTTGACATTACGGACCTGTTTCAACTTTCGGAATCGGGATCTGACCCCGATATCAAAATGTCCACTCCTGGTCAAACTTCCTAAAAATCTTCAATTTTTCAACTTTCGCCAAATGACCCTAGGATGACCTACAGACCTCCAAATCCACATCCGCACACTCCTCTAAGATCAAAACCACCATACGGAGCTATTATTGGGCTCGAAATTCCAAACAGACATCGATAACATCAAAATACACTTCAACCCAAATTTATGAAATTCTTCCAAAATGCCAACTTTCCATAATAAGCATTGAAATGCTCCCGAGTCGCCCAAAACCCGATTTGGACATACACCCAAGTCCGAATCATCATACGAACCTACTGGAACTTTTAAATCTCGATTCCGAGGTCATTTACTCAGAAGTCAAAACCTTAATCAATTCTTCCAACTTAAAACTTCTGACATGAGAATTTTCTTTTCAAATCAACTCCGAACTTCCTGAGAAATTCAATTCCGACCACATGTACAAGTCATAATACCTGAAATGAATCTACCCACAACCTCAAACCGCCGAACGGCGTGCTAGAGCTCAAAACAACCGATCGGGTCGTTACATTCTCCCCCACTTAAACATACGTTCGTCCTCGAACGTGCTAAGAACTGCTCCGGAGCTTTTCGAAATCACTGTTCAACCTAGTTTAGCACATTAGCTCAAGCCATTATGAAGATCCTCCCTTTTATTTAGTCAAATAAGCCCTAGAGCCAAATTCCAGCATCCGAAATTCTTTACCAGGCATGTTCCCAACATACGAATACCATATCGATCACTACATACTGTACCAAAACATGATTGTATACCTTTTCTGAATTCACACCATGCACCGCGTAATTCACATGACCATAATAACATCTGTTGACAACAACAGCCTAGTAATTCTACGAATCGGATGCCCACAACACACCTCAATGACGCAAGTAAGTCCTGTTCCAACTCTCGCAATTCTGCCACGACGGAAAAGATATGTAGAAATTCATAACCACCTGCCAAATCTACTGTCTGAAGTGGAATATACAGAAAGTAAAAGCAAAAGGAAGACTTCAGGTGCTGCAGAACGGGCTCGGAAAGCAGCTCACCCCAAAGTCTCGTGGATATCAAGGATGCGCGCCGACTGATAACCAGATGCACCTGCCTCATATCCTGCACGATCAGTGCAGAAATGTAGCATGAGTACATAAACAACATGTACCCAGTAAGTATCTAGTCTAACCTCGAAAGAAGTAGTATGAGGGGCCGATTTCGGCACTTAGTATGGGCTAACAATAAAATACCGAAATTATATTCAAGCATAGGCTATATAAATACAGTTGATAACTCAATAACAAGAAATAAATAAACAATTTTTTCGCTAATGGTAAATCCCAAATAATTTTCATCATTTAACAAATTAATCTCTCAAGCCAATAAAATAATATCAATAATAATTGGGCTTCGAGAATTATTACGCACGAATTATGCCGAGGTTGTACGGCCCTATCCAACATACAAATATATATAAACTATGTACTGCTGAGGATCGAACTGCACGAACCATAGATAAATCTATTCTACTGCCGAGGCATTCGGCCCGCTCCACAGGAAGAGAAAAATACTTTATAAACAACCGATTCAAAGATATTAAGAGGCTAAAATTTAAGAAACACCAATTCTCATTAACGGTCCAGTGACCCGTCCAAAGCTCAAGTAAATGAAATTCGGCCTTTTTCAATTCCTTTATCAAGTTCCAATATGATTTAAGAACTTAAATTAACAAGTAGGGTAAACATCGCAAGTATGACATGATTTGGGTCTTAAACTACCCGGACATAAGCATAATTAGCAGCTACATACGGACTCACGTCACCTCGTTCATATGTAGCCCTCCACAAATAGAAGCACATATTAGTTCAATTCACCTACGGGGTTAATTCCCTCTTACAAAGTTAGAAAAGAGGCTTACCTCGTCTCAAAGCGTACTTTCCGGTCCACAAATGTGCTTTAAACCC
>MCJB01000682.1:9852-21656 GCA_002018475.1 Nicotiana obtusifolia | reverse complement strand
CTACATTCGACGCCGAAATCTGTCAAATCACGCCCGATTGACCTCAAATTTTACGCACAAGCCACATTTGACATTACGGACCTGTTTCAACTTTCGGAATCGGGATCTGACCCCGATATCAAAATGTCCACTCCTGGTCAAACTTCCTAAAAATCTTCAATTTTTCAACTTTCGCCAAATGACCCTAGGATGACCTACAGACCTCCAAATCCACATCCGCACGCTCCTCTAAGATCAAAACCACCATACGGAGCTATTATTGGGCTCGAAATCCCAAACAGACATCGATAACATCAAAATACACTTCAACCCAAATTTATGAAATTCTTCCAAAATGCCAACTTTCCATAATAAGCATTGAAATGCTCCCGAGTCGCCCAAAACCCGATTTGGACATACGCCCAAGTCCGAATCATCATACGAACCTACTGGAACTTTTAAATCTCGATTCCGAGGTCATTTACTCAGAAGTCAAAACCTTAATCAATTCTTCCAACTTAAAACTTCTGAAATGAGAATTTTCTTTTCAAATCAACTCCGAACTTCCTGAGAAATTCAATTCCGACCACATGTACAAGTCATAATACCTGAAATGAATCTACCCACAACCTCAAACCGCCGAACGGCGTGCTAGAGCTCAAAACAACCGGTCGGGTCGTTACATTCTCCCCCACTTAAACATACGTTCGTCCTCGAACGTGCTAAGAACTGCTCCGGAGCTTTTCGAAATCACTGTTCAACCTAGTTTAGCACATTAGCTCAAGCCATTATGAAGATCCTCCCTTTTATTTAGTCAAATAAGCCCTAGAGCCAAATTCCAGCATCCGAAATTCTTTACCAGGCATGTTCCCAACATACGAATACCATATCGATCACTACATACTGTACCAAAACATGACTGTATACCTTTTCTGGATTCACACCATGCACCGCGTAATTCACATGACCATAATAACATCTGTTGACAACAACAGCCTAGTAATTCTACGAATCCGATGCCCACAACACACCTCGATGATGCAAGTAAGTCTTGTTCCAACTCTCGCAATTCTGCCACGACGGAAAAGATATGTAGAAATCATAACCACCTGCCAAATCAACAAATCATTGAGTCTCTCCTCCTGACAAGAACCATTACGTCATTCTGAACTAAATAACGATATTTGCTCTTTAATATGCCTTATATAAATCCGATCGTACTGATCCTAGGTCCAATAATCTCGTCTCAGCCAGTACAAGGTGCTCTAGCAATAAGCCACCGCAAACACTATCTAAGATTTCATATGACACCATCAATGCGCTATCAAGCTACAAGTTGAATATGACACATAAGCAAGAACAAACTCTGGAGAAGGACTATCCAGCACGCGTAACGAATAAAACGGCCATCAAATACTGTGAGCCTTTCTCAGAGATTAGAAACATGACACCCAAGAATGAATACAAAGAATCATGCTTAACATCTCATGTTGCGGCATGCAACCTGATCTAATGTGATACTTTTGCGGCGTGCAACCCGATCCACATAATATACTCGTGGCGGCGTGCCACCTGATCCAAATAATACACTCGTGGCGGCGTGCCACCCGATCCGCACATAACAATCAAGAAGAAAACACACATCAAGCCGTAACGCTTATACTCACGAAGTGTTCGAATATCAACCACAAGTATGCCAAGTGCATAATACAAATTCTGGGGAGACGGATAGCGCCATATGCTACGAAACTCAAGCACAACTAAGGTGCGATACGTGACCTGCATCTCGAGAGCCATCCTGCTCACATAATACTACAGCTATGCGGGACCTCAACACATATGTGAATAATCAAGCCGTCTCACAACACACATGGCACAATGGAGTATTACATGAAATAGATGACGACGAAAATAACATCCAATGTCCGAAGACTCCTCTATAAGAAACGCTATGCTGAATAAACCCACCCGGCCTGGTGTAGAGCACACATCCATATTTAGACCCATCAACGGGCCTCAAGCCGAGTCCGATTATACCATACTAGGAAAATAACCTTTCAAAGATCCACAATGACCTATTCATGACACATAAGAACAGCCGTCAAATTCGGAAAAAACTCACACCGTGCACAACCCAAGGAATAGAACGCCTCACAGGCATCAACTCTCGCATTTGCGATATTACCATAACCTCCATACTTGGTTTCAATCTATAACAATCAAGTGACTAGCATGTCACACTTATACAAATCCCCCATGGGGTATGCTCCCACGACCTTCCACTCAGGTAGCAAGGTCTGCACATCCATACCATGAACCGTTAAATTCTGCAAAACAAATCAAAAAAATTCGCAAGTCAATACTCAAAGCCTCTTCCACAGAACACCATCCTCAAGTGACACTAAAGAAAATGCTAGCTTACTTTGAACATCTAAGTTCACTCCTGCTCATCCGAGCTCGTAACATTTTATCAACACCGAACTGCAACCGTGACCTTCAACTTCTAGTCCCCATGCCACTCACTGCACCTATCATACCGCTATACGAGATTATCATAACTCATCATAACTCCTGAACTACTAGTAAAATAAGAACTTCCTTGGCTAGAAAACTTTTCACTCAGCTCATTTCAAAAGAACCAACGCAACATGCAACTGAATTCTCAAACCGCAGAAAATACAAATCTCGAGTTGTGATCTAAACCGCCATAACTATTCCAGAATCCATTTACACAATAAAGCTATTCAAATCAAATACCTCCCAAATCAACCAAGTTGTGGTGGCGCTCAAGCCTAAGTGTACAACCACAAACTATATGTATAACTTCACGCTGAAGAAACTGATCCTGCCACGATCATACTGATTCAACCACTACTAACCAATCCAACTTCTTCCAATTTATTCTCGACATGCCTTAGAAATAATAGTAGCTCTATTCAAACATAAAAGAACCAAATTCGCACTCGTCCCGAGTGACCCGTATTATGAAACCACATCATCTTATTACTCATGAATCATCTCGTATTCTCCTTAGGCACACAATAGCATCTCCAACTGGTTCACTCATTCTGCAAGACCTTCCGCGAATCTGAAACTATTTCCTCCTTTCCTCTAATACTGCACTGTATACCCAATGATAACATAGAACATCCCAAGTCCTTAGGCACTGCACTTAAATTCTTGAACCCACTAAGACCACTGTTGAGAGTCACCCACTCTGACTTGGTCCCGAATATAAGCCAAACTCTAGTGCACTGCGAGCACAGGAACACCCTATCCAAGAAGCACCCGACTGAATTCTTTTCCTTGTACATAACCCTCACAAGAGTCAAAAACTCCGAGTCTTCCCAAAACCTGAACATGAATCGATAAGGCCAAGTATAGCACACATTCCTCAAATCCTTTACTCGAATTACCACTGGTGTTTTCTTTCCTTAGTCATAATAACCCACTAATACATTGATGATCAGAAACCGCACAAGCAGACAACCACGTGATCCAACCATAGACGATGGGCCTCCCTCACTTAGCTTGAAGCTACAATTTCATAACCCTGGAACCCACCAAGATTCCTCCTTCCCAATTACCATGATCTCGCACAATCAACCCGCCAAATTTCTCGAAATCTTTCTATTAAACATTTCATGAACATTCTGAATCCCTAGTCACATTCACATATTCGACTTCTTACCAGATAGCCAGTAAAATTCTTCGTAGAAGTTTCATCAACACCACGCAACTGCTAACCTGCTCACAGGAGATAACTCAACTATGGAAATTCCATGCCGACATCTTCCAACGACACTGCACTGGGTAAAATTACTATGAAATCAGTAAACCCTCCTGAGCCCATGCTCTTTTACCAGCTGTACAAGTCCGTTCACCCCCATTAACATCAACTAAAAGTGCGACAATACATTTCAAATCCGAAGTCTTGTTGCATTCCCCTTCATATCAAGCAAACTCCTTTCTGTCGTATCCAATCTTCCTCAGTATAGTAGCCAACATTCCAATTTAAGTCCTTAGACCTAGTCACTATCCACCATGAATCCCAAATCACTGTAAACTTTTCTCAAGTCATGTGGCTATCCTACGACAGAATCCATACGCTACTATGTTACTCCCACTTTGGCTAAACCATCTTCTTTTGTAGCTGCTCGACCTCTGCTTTTCATACTTGACCTGCTAGTAATTCAACCACCACGAGACACCTCTCACCACGTCCTTCCTCATTCTTCGCTGCCCAAATGTTGCCTCAAATTAAATCCATACCTGTAGCATCGGAACTAATAAATCACCAACTCTAAACCTCCTAGCAGATCATCCTTCTCGAGTCGTCACATTAGAAACACCGATTCGATTCTGAACTGCTACACACAGCTATATTTGACGACCGCTTCCCCAACGTCCTTTCACAAACACAATACCCTGCCTCAAAGGCGAATTGAAGAAGACCATAACACCGACAAACTTAATACATTCAAACAAGGACAACGACACCACATCACAGATGAAAATTCCACCACGCTCGAAAATACCAAGTCTCATTACCCCATCAACCCAAACCTGAACATTCTTAGTCCGATTTCCTTTTCTTTGCTGGAAATAAACCCTGAACCTATAAATCATGTGCTGAGAAATCCTCTTTTCAAGTCATTCACTGCCTCGACACATAAACAAACACCCCACCATTACACCAACATTGTGCGATAACAACGTCTGAATATCATAGCAATCTGCGCGTAGCCTTGATCCCGTCGAAAATACAACTACTAGGCTGAAATGGCAGAACATCCTTTCGCAAGAAGACGGTAATAACTTGCTCGAATGCGCAGGGAGAAACATCCTGCTCCACATCTGTAGTACCACTGCAACACCTCGATGCCTAATTGACACGAGTGTTCAACACCGTACAAGAATGAATAGGAAGGAAATAAAGGCATAAGCCTCGAAGGAATCAAATCGCATGATGAGGAATCAAGAAGCGAAGTCCTCCTAACAGACCTGTAGCCTCTCAAAGACAAGTACAGACGTCTCCGTACCGATCCGCAAGACTCTACTAGACTTGCTCATGACTCGTGAGACCCAAGTGAACCTAATGCTCCGATACCAAGTTGTTACGATCCAAAATCCGCTAAAGGTCGTGATGGCGCCTAACACCGCCGTCAGGAAAGCCACTGATGATTAGTCAGCTTAATTACTCATTTTAACTAATTTTTAAAATCATACTTCCCATTAATTAAATAATATGAAATAGAATCTACAGGGTGAAATGATGATAATTACGTGAACTACCATACTCAACATCCAGTAGGAACCCCCAAAACCCGGTGTCATAAGTGCATGAGCATTAACTAGAAAATATGATAAAATACCACATCTGTCTAGAATACAAATTAGACAGGAGAATGTAAATAATATGATGGAGACTTTGTGTGCTACGGACTCGTAATATGGGATGCATCTCTCCTAAGGCCCCGCAATAGTCGCGCCTTTGCACCCACAAGACCACTAGACATATATGTACCTGCACAAAATGTGCAGCAAGTGTAGCATGAGCACGTTAAACACGTGTACCCAGTAAGTATCTAGTCTAATCTCGAAGAAGTAGTGACGAGGGGTTGACTTCAACACTTACTATGGGCTAACAATAAAATACTGAAATTATAATTAAGCATGGATTATGTAAACACAGCTGAAAACTCAATAACAAGAAATAAATAAATAATTATTTCACTGATAGTAAATTCCAAATTAGTTTCCATCATTTAACAAATTAATCTCTCAAGCCAATTAAATAATATCAATTATAATTGGACTCCAAGAATTATTACGCACGATTTATGTCGAGGTCATACATCCCGATCCAACATACAAATATATAAACTGTGCATTGTCGAGGGTCGAACAGCACGAACCATAGATGCATCTATCTGCTACCGAGGTATTCGGCCCGCTCCACGAGAAGAGAAAATACTTTATAACAAACGATTCAACATTATTAAGGGGTTAATATTCAAAGAAACACCAATTCTCATAAATGGTCAAGTGACTCGTCCAAAACTCAAATAAATGAAATTTAACCTTTTACAATTTCTTTATAAGGTTCCAATATGATTTAAGCAATTAAATTAACAAGTAGGGTGCAACATCGCAAGTATAACATGATTTGAGTCCTACACTACCCGAACATAAGCATAATTAGTAGCTACATATGGACTCTCGTCACCTCGTGCGTACGCAGCCCCCATAAATAGAAGCACACATTAAGTCAACTCACCTATGGGGTTAATTCCCTCTTACAAGGTTAGCAAAGAGACTTACCTAGCTCCGAGATTCCATAATCGGCTCCAAAGCTTTTCTAATAACTCAAACCGGCGCCCGTCGCTCCAAAACTAGTAAATAAATATGAAACTCCATGAATATATACTCTAATACTCATAATAAATTAATTTATAAAAATTTCCAACTCCGCTTGGAAAATTGATAAGCTCACCCTCGGGCCCACGTGCCCGGATTCCGAAAATTTTCGAAGATAATCATTACCCATAACACTACGAACTCAAATATATGATTTATTCTCGATTCCATGTCCAATTTCGTGGTCAAAATCTAAAAATACCTATTTCTATATTTTCCTACAGAATCCCAAATTTCTACAAATTTTCATGTCTAAATCCATATATAAATTTTGTATTTAACTCACAATACGCGGGAATCACTTACCTTAACATAGATGATGAAGATGGCACTCCAAAATTGCTCCAAAAATCGGCTCCCATGGAAGAGGTAAGTGAAAATGATCCAAACCCCGATTTAAAAAGAACACTGCCCAGTCCGACCTTCTTTGCGAACGCGACACTTCCCACGCGTACGCGAAGCACAACCTGCTTCAGCCCCAATTTCCTCCTTCGCGATCGCGAAGACAGGCTGACGAATGCGATGCCTTTCCAGGCCTGACCATCGCGAACGCGGAATCATCCACGCGAATGCGTAGGCCAAAAGCTTCCCAGGCCCAACTTACCTTACGCGAACGCGAGAGGGCGATCACGAACGCGGAACTCATTTGTCCAGATCTTCGCGAACGCGACTCCCTGATCGCGAATGTGTAGAACAAACGGCCCAGTCCAAAAATTCTTCTTCGCAAACGCGTGAGCCCCTTCGCGTTCGTGAAGAACAACACCAGCACCAGCAAACCAGCAACTGTATCTTAGTCGAACTTGGTCGGAAACCACCCCGAAACACACCTAAGGCCCCCGGGACCCCGTCCAATCATACCAACCAGTCCCAATATATGACACGAATCTGCTCGAGGCCCCAAATTACTTAAACAACGCTAAAACCACAAATCGCGTCCCAATTCAAGCTTAGTGAACTTTAGAACTTCAAAACCTCTACATTCGACGCCGAAATCTATCAAATCACACTCGATTGACCTCAAATTTTGCGCACGAGTCACATTTGATATTACGGACCGGCTCCAACTTCTGCAATCGGAATCCGATCCCGATATCAAAAAGTCCACTGTCGGTCAAACTTCCCAAAAACCTTCAATTTTTCAACTTTAGCCAAATGACCCCGGGATGACCTACAAGCTTCCAGCCCACATTCGGACGCGCCCCTAAGACCAGAATCACCATATGGAGCTATTCCCGGGCTCGGAATCCCAAACGGACAATAACATCAAAATACACTTCAACCAAAATTTATGAAATTATTCCAAAATGCCAACTTTCCATAATAAGCACCGAAATGCTCCCGGGCCACCCAAAATCCGATCCGGACATACGCCCAAGTCCGAAATTATTATACGAATCTATTGGAACTTTCAAATTCCAATTCCGAGGTCGTTTACTCAAAAGTCAAAACCTTAGCCAACTCTTCCAACTTAAAGCTTCCGAAATGAGAATTTTCTTTCCAAATCACCTTTGAACTTCCCGAAATTCGATTCCGACAACACGTACAAGTCATAGTACCTGAAGTGAAACTACCCTCGGCCTCAAATCGCCGTACGACGTGCTAGAGCTCAAAACGACTAGTCGAATCGTTACAGAAATAATAGAAGAATAGATATATAAAAGAAAAAGGCCAGGGCCGACAATACAAGATACCAAATCACTCAAAATTAACGCTACTTAAATACAACCACATGCAATGGTAGTGGTAATAGAGATTTATTATTTTATGATTTTTGACACATCAGGAAAAGTATTAAAACCATAGGCCTCTTGAAATACTAATAATTCGTGCTTGAGGCAACATTGATAAAGCGGCTAACTCATACAATTAAAGTAGAAGGAATGCTGGCATAATTCATCCTCCATTGAGATAGATACATAAAAATTAATCTTTGAAAGAGAATTCATGTGATGGAGAAAATTAACTTATGTAGTTCATCTTGGTTATTGTCAATGGAGAACTTGTTCCGTAAAACTTCTTATTGGCCATTCATATAGCTGGCTTCATATGAATATGAATCTTTTCTCGAATTAGTACTCGATTAGGAGTTTGTTTTAATGCCTTCCTTACGTGGGGATGGGGTCAAAGTGAAAATTTTATAATAGATCTCAAATACCTAATATTAGTTACGCAAAAACTAAAACTACTATTGTGATTAAACATATACATTCTCGTTTCCTTTTTAACCTACGCATTTAAAGGGAAAAAAAATTCCTAAAGTGACATTATGGTATATGGACAGACCTTAATTAGTTTAAAACCTAATTATTCTCTTCTTCTATTTCCTTTTTAAATCTTACGGAAATTTTAGTCTTTTTCTATAAGAAAGCAAACATTTAATATCTATATGTATTTACGAAGGGCAAAAAGACGAACGACATTTCGATAGGAGCTTCGTACTTTTAATATAGTATAGATAAATATAGATAGATAGATATAGATTTATTTCCTTATTTTGAAAAACCGTATATACTATTTCAACATTTCGGTGTATTTTGAGAAGTCTCCTAGGATTATCTTGTAACTTAAAACTAAAAGGTTGGAGGTCTAGAGTGTTTTCTTTATCGCTTTAATTATTCCCTATTTTGATCATATGCATATTCTTTTTTTAAATATTTTGGTAGGTCCTGTCATGTAAGCTAAAAATGCAGGAGTGTTTCCTTTTTTAAAAAAGATAATAAGCGGCCATTCTTCGTTTTTGCACGCCGTCTTAATAAGCTTTTAAAGATCTAGTTCTAAGCACTTATTGTTAAGAGTTTAACTTGAAAATTTTGCAATGACCACGTTACAGCTTCACCTCCACGCAGTACGATGGGCTTATAACATTTTACAGCTTGTGAGTTAGATGACTTTAATACCTAGAACAATGAAGAATATAAACAAATGCTCTGACGCCACTAGGTTTTGGTCTAGTGGTAAGAACGCATCATCATGTCATGTGTGAATTAAAACTTGCCACAAAGCCGGTATTTAAGTGGAGAATGCGAGCTCATTATCCATGAACGATGCGTCACTAGCTCTCGGGGATTTCTCGATTACAGAATAAAAATACATGCCCTGATCATTCTTTTGAATATCATGGTCCTAGATTAACATTCTTCTTCTGGAAGCTGTAGGAAAACTAGAAACTGAGTATTCCCTAAAGAACTGAATGGAATGAAGATAACATAGAGGTGCAATTTTCTAGTCATTCGACATACATCGAGCACATTTGCAATGGAAACCGAATCCTTCAGAAAGGATAGCTTGCCGAGCATCATGATCCATGCTTACATCGATGTAGCATATCCGCAACTCTTCCCCTGTTATATAACATGAGTTTAAACATCAATGTGAAGTTCCAGATAAAATCCTAGAGATAAAGAAACAGTTAGATGAATGAAAGCAAAGCGGGAAATTGCCTGACTTATTTGTTAATTATATTATGCCAGCATGCTCTGCTGGACGGGAGATCACCAGTTGAGGTTCATCTTTAAACTATTTATTATAGAAAATTTCAGGGAAACATATTCATGGCTATATTACTAGTACAAGGAAATCAATCAATCAGAGAGTATTGGATTGAACGGGCCAAAATGGAGCAAATGAATATTGAATATTCATATTATCGACCCCAACTAGCTTGGGATTGAAGGGATTGAAGAATTTGTTGTTGACAATGCCTGCCGTTTTATTGTTGTTTCTATTATATAGCAACATCAGCCAAATCATCAGGAGCTAGGCATTCCTATAGTAGCAGAAACTTAGATGTTCACCACAACAGAATTGTAGGCCAACAGCTTATCCAAAATATTAAGCACGCATTGTTTTGAGGTCAGAATTGGATAACTGCTGCTATCGGGCGTATAATCACGTGAAACCTCTGTACTCAATGGCAATGAACGTCCAAAAATTGAACCACAAAACAAAAGCCTAGACGGGTTTCACCACATAAGTAAATATAGCGTTCTTAAATCTTATGGGACTGATTTTCTTACAAAGACACATGTATAAAACCGCAAAGTGAACAGATCAAGTAACGAAAGGAGAATCACCTGCTTCAATATCACGAAGTGCCTTCAATTTTGCGTTCACACTTTCTATCCACAGAATGTGTACATTGGGATCTGCAGGGGGAATAAAACGTTCGAGTTAGTTGAACTGCTTTGTGTTCCATTGGCACATCTCTGGATATAAGCATTGGAGCAAAACAAATTTCTTTCTTTGTTCTTCTTCTAGGTTATTTTGCCTGCTTAAATTCAATTATTTGTAGGAAGTATGAAAGTACAGAAGTGAAACCACTAACAACAGTTGCACATCAGAACTTGGAGGATCATAGCAAGAACGAAAGTACTGGTCCTACCCATAAAGGCCCAGTAATAGAAGAAAATGATTAAAGCCAATTTATAGGAAGAATGTTCAACTCTTTGAGATCACTTTGTCTATAGTATCCTTAGTCCTAATTGCCACAGATTATGAGACTCAACTGCGGTCAATTCATTAGTCGCATCCCTTCAGAGGAACTAGATAAAATTCCTATGCGCCCATCCGACAGCCATAGGAAAATTGCTGCTGAAGTTTATGGAGCTATGGAAACTTCATGGAGTTGGGAAACAATAACGTAACATACGCATAGTGTGAACATTCACCATGTAAATCTACTGTCTGTCGTACAGAATCAAACCAGCAGGTATGCAGACTAAGGAGGTTTTTGTTTTGGCATGTCTCTACAAATATGCATTGTGATTAATGGTCAACTGAAACATTTAGATAATGTAAGTGCTAAACATCAGAAGAACGAGAACTCTTACCGCAGTCATGATTATAAAATGACGGTAGCATATAAATAGCATTTCCAACAGCAGCCTCTGCGTCTACTGATGCTGCTGCTGACAAAAGGATATCTTCATACGATCCGAAGGCCAATTCAATCCGAAAAGAATTGATACGGATCCGTGCCAATACATCAAAATACCATTGCTTTGTCAAAACTAGCAGAAGTTAAAGAGACAATAGCACCATTTCTCTCCCAGTATCCCATAACTGATTGAAGTCCTCTATGTTAAATAATAACGAGACTAGACTGAGACGCCTACTGTATTTCTTCAGATAAAACTATAATACACTCCAATCCTACGAAGACACTAGATACAAAACAGTAGGGATACATGCAATCTGCTCATCTGTGAACCCTGCATCTTCAAATGTGCTTCTCAGCAGCTGATATTCCTTCTCCATCTGATATTAAAAGGGTCAGAATAACCTCCAATGATTACGGATCTAACTTGCAAGATGTAAGTCGCAGGAATCTATCTCATTCACAAACTAATTAGGAAGAGAAAAAGGGGCTTTTTTTGTGGTGGTAGTGGTGGGGTTTGTGTGTGTTG
>MCJB01000681.1:205761-216767 GCA_002018475.1 Nicotiana obtusifolia | reverse complement strand
TTTCAAACACACCGGGAACTAGTTCATTAAAGCCAACAGATCATCCACCGGAGTTGTTCAACCTCATGGATCTCTTTGATCCGTCAATTATTATGGAAAGAAGAACTTATTATGAGCTCCAAGTTTTCCGGCAATATGGAGGATCCATTCTCAAACCTTTTGGCGTCAATCCAGAATATCCATTCTGTCATATATTCATAGCTCAAGCCAAGGATTTTCCACAAGAACTACTATGGTTTTTCTGGTACCTATGCCATCAGTATTACATTTTCATGGAATTTAAGTGCAACGTCTTCAAGGATTTTGATACCATTGCACCAGCCCTTAGAATATTCTTATTATGGTTCAAGCCTAGAAGATATTGGATTAAATGTTTCAGTGATTCCTACGCAGCAAAAATATTCATGTTTCATAGGCCAGTGAAGATTATTAATGGAAAAGTCCAAGCGCAAGCAGAGGCATTATTCTGGTGGAAATTTTCCGTGTCCATTTTATCAATGGAGGAAGAGTATAGAGAGGCACAAAGAATCATTTTCCAGCAAAATAGGTGCATCCCAAAAGAGATATGGCCAAAAGAATGGGCAAGCTGGAATTATACCAAAACCCATCCTCACTGGGAAAGAGTCCGGGAAGCAGCAAAGGAATATCAACCGCCATATGAAATCATGCGAGAAAAGATCACTAATGACATTTCCAGATTAAAGTTGCGAATTACATCTCTCAGTCCAAAGAGAAAGGAACATAGCAGTGACGAACCGTCAAGATCCAGGTGCTACATCACAAGGTCTTCGAAAAGATGCCTGGAAGACAATTCAGCGATCGATAAAGGATAATTGCCTTAATCCTTGCTAATCCCACCTTAATCCTCCATTACCTACCAAAAAATCCTCAAAAATATCCTACCCATGCCAAAACAAATTCCCACATCTTTCCATAACTAGCCGGGCCCTACTTCTTGTTGTTTTCCTACCATAATCATCCAAAAACTCTCAAAACATATCCTACCCATGCCAAGACGAATTTCTACATCTTTCCATGTTATGCGGGCCCTATTTCACCTGGTTTTCACATGCTTTCACATGCCTCCACATGCTTCTTCACATGCAACACAATACAGTCACATGACCTCACATGCTACACCAAGTATATTTCACCCCGTTCACATGCTTTCAGGTGTTTTTAGTGGTTTGCCTAAAGTCCTTCACATGCCAGGAAGGACCCGCTTGTAGATAAGTTTGCCATGTAAGATAGGTTTGCTTTATCTAGAATGTTTGTCTTGTAATAACCTCCTAGTCCTATATAAAGGAGGACTTGTAGTAGTTGTAGGATCATGAAAAAATTACCTTGTACAAAAACAGAAAATCATCTTGAAAAACCTTATAGTCATCCTAGAATTTTCTTGTAATTTTCGTCCACTCTTTGTAAATCTCTTGTGATATATTACATATGAGTTCTTTCTAAATTTCCCTCTTGTTCTTCCTTTCGAATGGATGAAAAGGTAGGTCCGTGTATGAAAATAAAGTAAGTGTACTCTTTGAAAGTTAGCTTATTGTAGTACGGTCCATGTATGAAAATAGAGTAAGTGCACCCTTTGAAAGTTAGCTTATTATAGTGCGAAAGTTTTCCGAGTTATGAACAGCTAAAGTTGGTTATAGTACAAAAGTTTTCTGAGTGTGTAGCTTGGCAAGGTTGAAGCCAGCCCCCTTTGTAGGAAAACTTTTGCGACTATAAACAAATTAACTGTTTGTGTAGCTTGGCAAGAGCCAGCCCCTTGGTGTAGCTTGGCAAGAGCCAGCCCCCTTTTTGTAGGAAAACTTTCGTACCTATGATTAAGCTTGCTTTCCTCGAGTCTCTTGCTTTGTTCCTTGTACTGTGGTTTCCTACCTACGATTAAGCTTGCTTTCATGGAGTCTCTTGCTTTGTTCCTTATACCGTGGTATCAGACTCGTGTGTATCTCGGGATGGTTTCGGACAAAGTTTGGATGAAATGTTGTTGTTGGTTTGCTGGTGCTGTTTTGTCCTTCGCGAACGCAGAGGGCGAGATGCGTTCACGAAGAAGGTTTTGGACTGGAGGACTTTTTGTTCAACACGTTCGCGACAAGGCAGTCGTGTTCGCGAAGGTTTGGGCAGTTGTGCTCCGCGTTCACGATGGACTGGTCGTGTTCGTATAAGATAAGCTAGGCTTGGGAGTTTTTTGGCCTACGCGTTCGCGAGGATGGTTTTGCATTCGCGATGGTCAGGCTTGGTAATGTATCGCGTTCGCGAGCCTGCCTTCGCGATCGCGAAGGGGGATTTTGGAGCTGAAGCAGGTTGTGCTTCGCGAACGCGAGGGCAGTGCCGCATTCGCGAAAAAGATCGGACTGGGCAGTGTTCTTTTAAAATCGGGGGTTTGGCTCATTTTCACTTTCGAGCAATTTTGGAGTGCCATTTTCATCATCTATTATGGGGTAAGTGATTTCTTCACATGGTGAGTTAAATACATGATTTATATATTGATTTAAACATAGGAATTAGCAAAAATTTGGGATTTTGGTAGAAAACCTAGAAATTGGTATTTTTGAATTTTTACCACGAAATTAGGCATGGAATTAGGAATAAATTATGTATTTGAGTTAGTGGTGTTATGGTAAAGTTTATCTTCAAATATTTTCGGAATCAACATGTGGGCCCGAGGCTCGACTTTATTGGCTTTGTGAGCAGAGGTGGGAAGTGTTATGAATTAATTAATTATGATGTTGGAGTATATTTTTATTGTCTTCTGTGATTGTTTGACTAGTTTTGGAATGTTTAGCTTGGAGTTGAGTGTTAGAGTGGCGTTGGAGCAGGTTATGGAACTTCGGAGCGAGGTAAATCTCATGTCTAACCTTGTGATGGGAAAACTACTCCCTAGGTGATACAATTGTTATGTGCTACTAGTTGTGGGTGCTACGTACGCACGAGGTGACGAGAGTCCGTATGTGTAGCTAAAACATGTTTATGTCCGAGTAGACTTAGGATCTTATCATATAATATGTGAATTACTTGAACTCACTCTGCTGGCTTAATTAATTGAAATTTATAATTGAAATTGAATTGGAAATATACATACATATATATATATATATATGTGTGTGCGTGTGTGTGTGTGTGTGTGTGTGTGTGTGTGTGAGCCTTATCACCTTGAGTTGTTGGCAAGATATTTGAGAAACGGTAAAGGTTATATCCACTTTGTGCTTATATATGTGTGTGTGTGTGTGTGTGTGAGCCTTATCACCTTGAGTTGTTGGCAAGATATTTGAGAAACGGTAAAGGTTATATTCACTTTGTGCTCATGTACTGTATTGTAAGTATGTATCTCGTAATAAGTTCCTTCCTTTCGTGTGGAGCGGGCTAAATGCCTCGGCAGTATAATAGATTCATCTATGGTTCGTGCAGCTTGACCCTCTGCAATGTGCACATATAAACATGAAAATATGCAATATAAGCATGATGATTTAATAGCAATAATTTGCGGAAATATAATTAACCATAATAGAAACCATCCTGACACAGCCCAAACCGGGGTGTCACAAGTCATGAGCAACTATGGATCCTGATACAAGTCTACTAAATACAATATCTGGAACAACTGTTTGAAGAACATAGAAACAATAAGATAAGGGAGATACGGGGCTGCAGACGCCAACAGTTACCTCGTAGTCTCTGAATCACCGCCTGGACGGGAGGAGTCAGCACTTTGGAGCGGAACCAACAACGCCTGAATCTGCACACATGCTGCAGGGAGTAATGTGAGTACTCCGACCCAGTGAGTAATAAATATAAATAATGACTGAAAGTAAAAAAGCACATAAAGCACAAGGCATTCTATAATGAAGCAGTAAAACATCATTTGAAAACAGTAAATCAGTGAGAAATCAAGTAAAATCTCCTTTCAACAGGTAAAACATGTAATTTTTCAAGTAAATAATGTGAAGTAGAAAAAAATTAGAAGATCGCCCGTCGGGCTCAATACCAACAAATCCGCCCCTCGGGCAATATCGCAGAACAATACCAGCCCCTCGGGCTATCGAACAATACTAGCCCCTCGGGCTATCACATAATACAATATTAGCCCCTCGGGCTATATCTCACAGCACAATGGGTACCCGCGCTCACTAGGGTGTACAGACTCCGGGAGGGGCGCCTTACGACCCAAGCGCAATATCAAGCCACCTCGTGGCATCATATCTAGGCCCTCGGCCTCGTATCAGTCAAGCCACCTCGTGGCGTATATAAAGTATCTTTGGCCCTCGGCCTCATATCAGTCACAAGCCACCTCGTGGCATATAAAGTATCTCAGGCCCTCGGCCTTATATCACTCAGTATATCCTCACATCTGGCCCTCGGCCGCACTCAGTCAGAAAATCATCACAAGCCCCTCGGGCATAGTAAAATATTAGTTCTCAGCCCAAAAACATCATTAAAATATTATTTAAGTTTCAAAACTGAGTAAAAGTGGTTGAGTTGTAAAGTAGTGGAAAACAGCATGACTGAGTTCAAGTAATAAGTCAAAATAGTGAGGAAACAGTGATAAAAATCCCCGAAGGGTTCAAATAATTGGCACGAAGCCCAAATATGGCAATCGGCCCAAATCATGATGATAACAAATAAGTTTCAGTCAAATACGCGGTAAAAATCATCAATCAGGACGGACCAAGTCAAAAATCCCCAGTAGTAAACGACCCCACGCTCATCATCGAGCGTGTGTCTCACCTCAATATAGCACTACGATGTACAATCCGGGGTTTCAAACCCTCAGAACATCATTTACAATCACTACTCACCTCGAACCGGCTAAATCCCTAGCCCGCGACGCCTTTGCCCCTCGAAATGGCCTCCACGTGCGTCGAATCTATCCAAAATCAGAACGAATACATCACAATATGCTGAGGGGACAAAGCCCAAGCAAAAACAATAGAAAAATACCAAAAATTCCGAAATTAGCAAAACCCGAGCCCCGGGCCCACTTCTCGAAGCTCAGAAATTTTCACATCAATGGGTTCCTTATCGCCCAACGAGTTCATACATATCAAAGGTTCTCAAATCCGACCCCAAATGGTCCTCCAAATACCCAATTAGAATTTCAAAATCCCAAGCCCTATTTCTTCCATTTTTAGCAAGACTTCAATGATTTTCTAGGTGGATTTCACAATATAAACAAGTTTTAGGTCCGAAATTCTTACCTCCAATCGATTCTCCTTGAATCCCTCGTTAATTTCCTTTAAGAACCTCCAAAAATGAGTAACTATGGGTGAAAATATACCTAAAATCGCGGACAAGAAGACTTAAAAACATTCTGCCCAGGCTTCATCGAGTTGTACCTTGCGCTGTGCAGGTTGTACATCCTCTTACCATTTTCCCTTGCTGTACACCTTCTGTTAAAATGCTCATAACCCCTTGTGGAAATATCCAAATGATCAAAGGTTTGAAGATTTAGAAACTAGACTCGAATATCTTTCATTTGATAAGTTGTACACTATATAACTCTTTATATATTCCGAGATATGAGCTTCTAAAGTGCATCAGAAAATTCTGTCGAAATTGCTCCACCAGCCAACTTCGATCAATCATAACTTTCTCATAGAATATCCAAATCATGATGGTTTAACTTTATGAAAACTAGAATACAAGGGCTACAACTTTCATGTTTTGCAAGTTTTTTAATTTCTTATAGATTACAAGATATGAGCTTCCAAACTGGACTATTCGCACCAGAAATTTTCTGGTGCACAGCTGAAGCTTAAAGAAATCTATAATTTTTTCAAAGATGAAATAGTCCGTTTAACCACCCAAAACTCACCCGAGGCCACTAGGACCTCAACCAAATATGCCAACATATCCCATAACATCATTCAAACTTGTTCCAACCTTCGGAACGCTCAAAACAACATCACAACACCAAATTCACGTCGGATTCAAGCCTAAGAATTTCAAAATCTTCTAAATTACTCTTTTGATAAAAAAACCCAACCAACGACGTCTGAATGACATGAAATTTTGCACACACATCCCAAATGACATAACGAAGCTACAGAAACTCTCGGAGTTCCATTCCGACCCTCGGATCAAAATCTCGCCTAACAATAGGAAATCGCCAAAATACTAACTCCACCAATTCAAGCCTAATTCTACACCGGACCTCCAAAACAAATTCCGATCACACTCCTAAGTCATAAATCACCTTCCGAATCTAACCGAACCATCGGAACTCACATCCGAGCCCTCTAACTCATAAGTCAACATCCGGTTGACTTTTCCAACTTAAACCTTCTTAAAAGAGACTAAGTGTCTCATTTCTTACCAAATCCACTCCGAATGCAAACTACTCAACTCGATCACATAAAACACGGATAACGAAGCATAATGAAGCAGAAATGGGAGAAACAGAGTGGTAACTCATGAGAAGACTGGCCGGGTCGTCACAATTGAACATCTATTAAGTGTCAATGTCGACCCCTCGTTACTACTTCTCCGGAGTTAGGCTAGATACATACTGGGTACGGGTTGATTTACATACTCATGCTGCAGTTCTGCACTAAATGTGAAAGATCCGACATGTTCATCTGGTGGTCATCTTGGCGCGTAGGCGCATCTGTTGAAGAGACTTTATGGTGAGCTCCATTTTAAGCTACGCATCGCAGCCCACAGAGTCTTCATCGTACTATTTACTTTATCATGTCTTATCTACATTCCGGACAGATATTGTATTGTTATTGTATTCCTTAGTAAATGCTCATTTACTTGTGACACTGGGTTGTGGGATATGCTTGTTGTTGCTTACGGATCTATATATCATTATCGCCTTCCATTTCTTTTATAAACTACTACTTATGTACGTTCTCGTGAATTTAAAAGTGTAAATTTCCTTCCTTAATAAAATTTATAATTTTGAAAGTAATAAAATGAACAATTAATGTGATAGTTCACCGTTAGCTTGCCCAACGGTGATGTTGGGCGCCATCACGGCCTATTGTGGGTTTTGGGTCGTGACAGCTTGGCAGAGCTCTAGGTTTCACTTGGGTCTCACGAGTCATGAGCAAGTCTAGTAGAGTCATGCAAATCGGTACGGAGTCGTATGTACTTATCTTCGAGAGGCTATAGGGCTATTAGGAGCACTTTCCTTCTTGATTCCTCATCGCGCGATTTGAGTCCATTAAGGCTTGTGCCTTTATTTCCTTCCTACTCAATCTTATGCAACGCGGGGCGCTTGTTATCAATTAGGTATCGAGGAGTTGTAGTGGTACTGCAGACGTGGTGCAGGATGTTTATCCCTGAGTATTCAGGCAAGCTATTATCGTCGTCTTACGGAAGGATATTTTGTTGTTTCAGCTTAGTATCTATATTTCCCATGGTTTCGAGGCTATGCACAGATTATTATGATGTTCATGCGTTGTTATCGCATAGTGTTGGTGTGATGGTAGGGTGCTTATTTATGGATCGCGGCTGTGAATGACTCGAAAGGAGGATTTCTCAGTTCGTGGTTTAGAGGTTCGGCATTTAATTCCAGCAGAGGAAAGGCAATCGGTCTATGGATGTTCAGGCTTGGGTTGATGGAGTAACGAGACTTGATATTTTCGGGCATGTTGGATTTCTCAATTGTAATGTGGTGTCGTCGTCCTTGTTGAACGCATTAAGTCTCGCCGGTGTTAGGTCTCTTGATTTGCCTTCGGGGCAGGGTGGTGTGAAATGGTGCCTGAGGAGCGGTTATCAAAAATGGCGATGTGTAGCGATTTCAGAATCGAATCGGTGTTTCTAATGCTGATAGCTCGAGAAAGATGATCTTCGATAAGGCTTAGAGTTGGTAGCAATTTATCAGTTCAGGTGCTACAGAGATGAATTTTGATTTGAGGCAGAAATTGGGCAACGAAGGATGAGGAAGGACATGGTAGGATGTTTCTCGTGGTGGTTGAATTACTAGCAGGTCAACTATGAAAAGCAAAAGTCGAGAAGTTGCTTAAAGGAGATGGTTTAACCAAAGTGAAAGTGGTAGAGTAGCATATGGATTCTGTGGTAGGATAGCCACATGCCTTGAGAAAAGTTTAGAGTGATTTGAGAATCGTGGTAGGAAGCGACCAGCTCTACAGATTTTATTCGAGATGGAAGCTACTGAACTGAGGAAGATTGAGTATGACAAAGAGGAGTTTGCTTGAAATGAAGAGGGGTGTGAAAACTTAATTACCGTCTTTGGATGCAACGTGACTTCGATTTTGGAATGTATTGTCGAACTTTCAGTTGATGTCTATGGGGAATGAATAGACTTTTACAACCAGTGGACGAGCATGTGCTCAGGAGGGACTGATTTCGTAGTAGTGGTACCCAGTGCAGTGTCGTTGGAAGATGTCGATATGGAATTCCACAGGTGGGCTATCTTCTGTGGGCAGGTTAGCAGTTGCGTGATTTTGATGAAGTTTCTATAAAGAGTTCTACTTACTACTCGACATAAGGTCAAATATGCGATTGTGGCTGATAATTCGGAATGTTCATGAAGAGTTTTACAAGAGATTTCGAGAAATTTGGCAGGTTAACAGTGCGAGATCATGGTGATTAAGAAGGAGGAATCTTTGTGGGTTCTACATTATGTGATGGTAGCTTAAAGCTAAGTAGGGGAGCCCAAAACTTGATGAATGGGTTTTATATTTTGCCTTATCGACTCAGGTGCAGGTGGGAAGACTGAGAGTTTATGCTTCTTGTGGATGTGATATACAAGGAAAAGAATTAATCCGGTTGCTTCTTTGGGAGTGTTCATGTGCCAACAGAGCAATGGAGCTTGATTATATTCGGGACCAGGTCAGAGTGGGTAAATCTCACTAGTGGTTCTAATGGATTCAAGGATGTAAGCGCGATGTCTAAAGATTTTGAGTTCGTTGTGTGGCTGAAGACCGAAATTTTGCATCAGAGTGTGAAGAATACTTTGGGAAATTTTCTATGTTATCATCAGGTTTGCGGGGTAGTATTGGAGGAATAGGAGAAATAGTTTCGGATTCATAGAAGGTTTTGCAAAATGAGTGTACCAGTTGGAGATGCTATTGTGCGCTTGAGGAGGGCATGAGATGGTTCATAGGTATTGAGACGATGTGGTATCGTGAATTGGGTCACTCGGGAGGAGTGTTGTTGGGTTACGTTATGTTTTGAATAGAGCTATTATTATTCCTAAGGCAAGTCAAGAGTAAATTGGAAGAAATCGGGTCGGTTAGTAATGGTTGAATCAGCAGGATTGTGGCAATGATCAGTTCCTTCGATGTCTTAAGTTATACATGTGGTTTGTGATCGTACGTGCGGGCTTGAAAGCTACCATAATCTGATTGATTTGGGAGGTATTCAATTCAATTCAAATGGCCTTGTTCTGTAAATGGATTTTAGGAAGAGTTATGGCGGTTTAGACCACGATTTGAGGTTTGTATTTGCTGCGGTTATGAGAATCAGTCACGTGTTACAATGATTCTTCTGAAATGAGTTAAGTGAAATGTTTCTAGATAATGAAGTGTTTATTCTATTGGTGGTTAAGGAGTTATGATGAAATTCTTGTACTCTCGTGTAGCAGCATGGTAAATTCAGCGGGCAGTATGGAAATTTGGAGGTTGAGGACCAAGGTCGAGGTTTGGTGTTGATAAGAATGTCATGAGCTCGGAGGAGCAGGGGAAGATTTAAGATGTTCAGAGTTCAGAGTATGTTGGCATTATTTTCGGGTAGCCCGAGGATGGTCAGTTTGTGGAAGAAGTGTTGGGTATGGAAATGCGGATGCTTGACTAGCACTATGGATGTAGTATGGTCGATGGCCATTGTTGTTCTGGTGCGGAATGTTGTTGGGGTATATCCCACAGGAAGATCGTTTAAGGGTGATGTGTTAGTCATCTGATTGTGTCATGACCCAAAATCCACTATAGGTCGTGATGGCGCCCAACGGCCCGTCAGGCAAGCCAATGGTGAGTTACCAATTTACTTACTCATTTTATTACTTTAAAAGTCATAGATTTTAATAAGGAAAGAGATTTACACTTCTAAATCCACGGGAACGTGCAACATTTGTAGTTTATAAAAGAAATGAAAGGCGATAACAATATATGAAACCGTAAGCATCAACTAGTATAATCCCAAAACACAGTGCCACAAGTGCACGGGCATTTTCTAAGAAATACAATAATATACAACTTCTGTCCAGAATGTAAATAAGAGAGGATAAGATAAATAGTACGATGGAGACTCGATAGACTGCGATGCGTAACCTGGAACGCAGCTCACATAAAGTCCCCTCAACAGGTGCACCTACGCGCCAAGATGATCACCAAATGAACCTGTCAGATGCTGCACATTTAGTGCAGAAGTGCAGCATGAGTACATAAATCAACGCATACCTAGTAAGTATCTAGCCTAACCCCGGAGAGGTAATGACGAGGGGTCGACATCGACACTTACTAGAGGACCAACAAGCAATAAGCATATGTGAAGCACACAACCATAATAGGGTAAATCTGTAAGTTACCTAATCTTCCAAATATTTCTTTTAAAGTATGAATATCTCAGTCCTGTATTCTACCTCATTAGCTCAGATGTATCGAGTATCAGAAACAAACGGATAAGAAGTACGATGTAAAATGCCGGGCATCAGTGGAAGGATAATCTCGCAAATGTTCGGACTACCAGCGATAATGCACGATTATGCCGAGGTCGTTCGGACCAATCCATAATAGTGTGTACACTGCCGAGGGTCGAGCGGAACGAACCATAGATGCATCTATCATACTGCCGAGGCATTCGGCCCGCTCCACAAGAAAGGAAGGAAGTTACCAAATTACGAGACACGTGCTTACAATACAGTACATGAGCATAAAGTGAATATAATCTTTACCATTTCTCAAATAACTCGCCAACAACTCAAAATGATAAGGCTCGACCTAGTATACATATATATATGTATGTATATATATATATGTATATATATATATATATATATATATATATATATATATATATATATATATATATATATA
>MCJB01000681.1:193210-205741 GCA_002018475.1 Nicotiana obtusifolia | reverse complement strand
AGAGATATGGCCAAAAGAATGGGCAAGCTGGAATTGTACCAAAACTCATCCTCACCGGGAAAGAGTCCGGGAAGCAGCAAAGGAATATCAACCGCCATATGAAATCATTCGAGAAAAGATCACTAATGACATTTCCAGATTAAAGTTGCGAATTACATCTCTCAGTCCAAAGAGAAAGGAACATAGCAGTGACGAACCGTCAAGATCCAGGTGCTACATCACAAGGTCTTCGAAAAGATGCCTGGAAGACAATTCAGTGATCGATAAAGGATAATTGCCTTAATCCTTGCTAATCCCACCTTAATCCTCCATTACCTACCAAAAAATCCTCAAAAATATCCTACCCATGCCAAGACGAATTTCCACATCTTTCCATGTTATGCGGGCCCTATTTCACCTGGTTTTCACATGCTTTCACATGCCTCCACATGCTTCTTCACATGCAACACAATACAGTCACATGACGTCACATGCTACACCAAGTATATTTCACCCCGTTCACATGCTTTCAGGTGTTTTTAGTGGTTTGCCTAAAGTCCTTCACATGCCAGGAAGGACCCGCTTGTAGATAAGTTTGCCATGTAAGATAGGTTTGCTTTATCTAGAATGTTTGTCTTGTAATAACCTCCTAGTCCTATATAAAGGAGGGCTTGTAGTAGTTGTAGGATCATCAGAAAATTACCTTGTACAAGTTCAGAAAATCCTCTTGTAAAAAACCCTATAGTCATCCTAGAATTTTCTTGTAATTTTCGTCCACTCTTTGTAAATCTCTTGTGATATATTACATATGAGTTCTTTCTAAATTTCCCTCTTGTTCTTCCTTTCGAATGGATGGAAAGGTAGGTCCATGTATGAAAATAAAGTAAGTGTACTCTTTGAAAGTTAGCTTATTGTAGTACGGTCCATGTATGAAAATAGAGTAAGTGCACTCTTTGAAAGTTAGCTTATTATAGTGCGAAAGTTTTCCGAGTTATGAACAGCTAACGTTGGTTATAGTACAAAAGTTTTCTGAGTGTGTAGCTTGGCAAGGTTGAAGCCAGCCCCCTTTGTAGGAAAACTTTTGCGACTATAAACAAATTAACTGTTTGTGTAGCTTGGCAAGAGCCAGCCCCTTGGTGTAGCTTGGCAAGAACCAGTCCCCTTTTTGTAGGAAAACTTTCGTACCTATGATTAAGCTTGCTTTCCTCGAGTCTCTTGCTTTGTTCCTTGTACTGTGGTTTCCTACCTACGATTAAGCTTGCTTTCACGGAGTCTCTTGCTTTGTTCCTTATACCGTGGCTCCGAACCTGCTCGAGGCCTCAAATCACACCAAACAATATCAAGACTACGAATCAACGATCGAAACCTTTCTTTCAACTTTCAAACTTTCCAACTTCGACAAACGCGTCCGAATCATAGCAAAACATTTCGGAATGACGTCAAACTTTACATACAAGTCACAAATCACGACACGAACCTATTCCAAGGCTCGAAACCCCAAACAGACATCGATGATATCAAAATTCACTTCAAAAAATCCTTAAAATATGCTCACAAATATCATATGAATTCAGTATCACCTTTATTTTCACAGCGAAGGAGAAGAAAAAGATGGTGATGATGATGATGAAGAAGAAAAAGGAGGGAAAAAAAGCCTGAAGTTTTCTAAACTTTGGGTACTAGTTAAAAAAAAATTAAAAAGTGAGTACAGGTTAAATGGGACGACCAAATAGGGCACCTCATGCAATTTTTACAGTTGGGAGCTAATTCTGGTCTAGAAGTTATTGGAGCTAAGTGTGTACATGGACCGTGTTAGTTCGATTTTTATCTAAACTAAACCAAATCAACTATCTCAGTTTAGGATTAGAACTTTGTTAAAGTTTTCATAAGTAAATATATGTTTAGTAAAATTTAAAAAAACTGATAAACATATGATCTATTAAAATATTGTTATGGGAGAATTTTCTTAGTAACACATGATAGTTATTTTTTTATTCATCTAACAATAATTTTTTGTTGACGTACACTTTCAAGGTTAACTGAATTTAATAATTAAACATAAAAATCAATATGATACCTAAATAATAATATGTTCTATTTAATTTTAAGTTATCGAAATACCATTTCAAATTTAAAAAAGATATAAGAATTTAATAGATCTTGACATATGAATATAGAAGAACAAAGAGATTGACGCATTTCAATACACTTGATAAGAAAATGATGAAACAACCCATTATTTAAAGTAAATAAAAGTGGAGCACTTCATATTCTACTAAATATTACATCCTGTAAGAGAATCTCAAATATTTCTAGATATTATTTTAAATTTTTTAATGTAAAATCTTAAAAGCATATATATAAATTATATATTAATATGTTCATTTGGTTTAGATTTTTTATTCAATACTAAACCAAATTTAACCGTATTTTTTCAATCAATTTGATACGATTTTCCGGTTCGGTTTGAACCTTAATTAGAGCTCCTCTCAAGTAAGTTCCAGAAAGACAGCTGGTTGACGGGGAAAAAATATAGTGAACAATCAACTGATGCGACTCTCCTATATAAAAAAGAAATGGAGCTGAAAATCCGGTAGTTATAGTTAGAGTAGCCAAAAGAAAGGTTGATTTTTGAGAGAAAGGAGATATAACAGAAAAATATAGAGTGTAAATAGATCTATCAGCTGACTGAAAATTTAGGAGCGCTAAATTTCTCTTTTAATTTTTTAAAGTAACGGAATTTGCTAATAAAATTGCGTTCACTCCGTACAATGCGCCAATTCTTGCTTCTTCGATGGAAAAAGGATAATGTTCAGGAAATCTATTAGTTTAATATTTGCACCTCTACAAATCATTTGGAGATTTATATTTTATTTTATTTTATTTATGTTTTGTCAATAGAGCTAATCTCGAAATGAAATATCAGATTGTTGCGGTGCTTTGAGGTTCTTTGTGATGTTAACAAGACTGAAAGAAGTTGATCCTAAGATTAATTATACAATAAAGTGAATCACAAAGTACAATCAAGTTTGCGCTAAATGTTCATAATTTTCTTCACGTTTGCAAGAAAATTTTTCGAAGAAGTTGAACCACATTAATTTGGTAACTGATTATTTTTGGCAAATATTGATGTCCATGCCAAAAAGGAGAGTTTGCAACAAAACTAATTCAGAATGTCTGCCGAAAGCCCTTTCCCCAACTCTAAGTTTTAATTTTTTTTTCGTATTCCCTTCGTTATCTCCTCCACACACACAAATGCTACTATAACCTTAGCCTTAATTCAGTTTCTTATTCCTCTTCTTTGGGTTCTTCTTCTGCAGCTTGTGAATGGTCTTTACCGAATGGTCCTCGTTGTAATATTGGTCATACTTCGCTTTGTCGATGAAAAAAAGTCACAAAGTGTTACGATCCAAAACCAAACCTTTGTTAATATTTAAGGAAAACCTTTGAAAACAGAAATAAATACACAACCCAATACAATTTCTCCGAAGATAGTCTAATACAATGCCTAAAGAGTAAAATATAAAATACAAATAAAGATAACGAAGGAGGGTCAAGGTCTGCAAACGCCATGCAGCTACCTCGATAGTCTCCCGAGATCCTGACTCCACACTCAGCAGCCGTCGTGATCGGGAGCACCTAGATCTGCACACGAGGTGCAGGGTGTAACGTGAGTACAACCAACTCAGTAAGTAACAAATCCAAACTGTGGACTGAAAGTAGCGACGAACTCAACCAGCACAATTCAATATAGAAGTAACAGTGCAGAAACGTAGGCATGCTTTCAAGATCAGTAGATAAACTCAAAACAGTAAAATAGATCAAATCTGAATGATAAGAAGAATACAACTTCTCTACTTCTACATGCCAATGCACATACTGTATGTGATGTACCATGTTGTCAGCCTCATGTGCTTACACTCTCAATAGCTCAATCACTCAATATTATATATGGCCAACCTGGGCCAGGGAAGATCCATTCCGGAATACATACATCGATTGACCATCAATCACCTAGTACTGAGTAGGGCCAATCCAACCCGTAGGGAAGATCCATCTCCAGGTATATAATGCTTCGGACAAGATTCATGTCCAGGGAAGATTCATCCCTCAATATAATCAACCATGCTCACTGGGGGTGTGTGCAGCCTCCGGAGGGGTTCCTTCAGCCCAAGCGCTATCATAAATTAGTATAACCGTTGCAGGGTGTAGCCCGATCCCATAAATGTCACTCATAGTCAAGCCCTCGGCCTCACTCAGTCATCAATCTCTCCAGTCTCTCTCTCACAGGCTCACCATGTCAATGAAACTAGCCCGAAAATAATGATATGATGCATCAATAAATAACAATAGAGACTGAGATATGAGGTGAAAAGAAGTGACTGAGTACGAAATATTAATGAAATCAGTAAGACAACAGCAAGAAACAACCACTATGGGTTCCAACAGTACCGGCACATAGCCTCAACATGATCTCTAGCATGTTTAATAGCTTCATTACTTTATCACATGATGAAAACACGGACATCAACAAGATAAGTCCACTATACAGTGCCATGGAATCGACTAGGTCACAATTCTCACAGTGCACGCCCTCACACCTGTCACTTGGCATATGCGTCACCTCAATACCAATCATATAACACATATTTCGTGGTTTCGAACTATCAGAGCCAAGTTTAGGCATGTTACTTACCCCAATCCAAGCAACACTCTACTCCAACGCGCCTTTGCCCCGCAAATCGAACTCCAAATACCTCGAACCTAGCCATAAACAGTATGATACAATCAATACGGGCTAAAGGAATCAATTCTACAAGAAATTACGAAGTTATAACTCAAAATTCGAAATCGGCTCAAAACCGCCCCCGGGTCCACATCTCGAAATCCAACAAAATCACCAAACACGAAAGCCTATTTCAACCCCCAGTCTAACCATATCAAATTTACTCAAATTCGATAACAAAATCTCAAAAATCTAGCCCAAGAACTCTTCTTCACTTTCCTTAATTTTCCACCCGAAATCACAAATTTAATAGTGGAATTAAAGGTATAATCATGAAAATTAACCAAAACTAGGTAGGAATCACTTACCCCAAACACCCACGTGAAAAATCCTCCAAAAGTCGCCTTCTACCGAGCTCCCAAATTAATTTTGTGATATGAACTCGAAACCCTCGTCTTTGAATCTTTTATTCTGCCCAGTTACGCCTTCATCGCCAATGCAACAATCTTCCCGCGTTCACGAAACACAAAACAATCTGCCCCTCTATTTTGCCTTACGTGATCGTGGAAACATCCACGCGAACGCGACTTAATGCTTCCTCAGACTTACGCGATCGCGGCCTTCTTCACGCGATCGCGGCCTTCTTCACGCGATCGCAAAGAACAAACGTGTGATCCCAGCTTCTGCCTCCTATACCCTGCGCGAACGCGACCATAGCCGGGCGTTCGCGAATCACAGCATCCCACAACTACACGATTGCATGTCTTCCTCGCGAACGCGTAAAACAAAGTCTTTCACTGCCCAACTAAGCATATGCGATCACGGACCTTGTCCATACGAACGCGTATAAGGAAACCAGATAAATGCACCAGAAAATCTGCAGCTATAACACCAAGTCAAAAATCGATCCGTTAACCATTCGAAACTCATCCGAAACCCCCCGGGACCCCAACCAAACATACCATCGAGTCCTAAAACAGCATACGAACTTAGTCGAACCCTCAAATCACCTCTAACAACATCAAAAACATGAATCGCACGTAGATTCAAGCCTAATGAACTTCGAATTTTCAAATTTCTACAGGCGGCGCCTAAACCTATCAAGTCACGTCCGATTGGCCCCAAATTTTGCACACAAGTCCCAAATAACACCATGGACCTGCTCCTACTTCCGGAATCGAAATCCGATCCCGATATCAAAAAGTCCACTCCTGGTCAATCCATTTCAAGCCTAATTCAACTACAGACCTCCAAATCACAATCCGGACACGCTCCTAAGTCCAAAATCACCTAACAGAGCTAACGGAACAATCTAAATTCAAATCCGAGGTCGTTTACATATAAGTCAACATCCGATCAACTTTTTCAACTTAAGCTTTTCATTATGAGACTAAGTGTCTCAATTGATTCCGAAATCTCTCCGGACCTGAACCAACTAACCTGATAAGTCATATAACAGCTATAAAGCATAAAAAAAGCAGTAAATAAGAGAACGGAGCTACAATTCTCGAAACGACCGACCGAGTAGTTACACAAAGTTTGCATGGTACTTTATGTTTCCGGTGTTTGTCACGGTATAATGATTAGTCATATCAGCATGCGATTCCAGACCACTTATCTGACAATGAAAATAGTTCTTGGGGAAAACAGAAATACTTATAGTTAAGTTGAATAATTAAACAAAAAATAATCAACACAAAAGAACATCACAAAATTTAATACTACCTAGAGTGTAAGCTGCAATGATTCTTAGGAAAGAAATACAACAACATTACAGAGTCTCCTTACGATTACCGAAGCATATGTTCCTGAAATTGGCTACTGCTATCAGTAATTTGAGTGTTCAACAAAGTTGAATCAATTGATCAACTTTATTGTTACCACTACAACAACAAAGTAATACTTAGTTAATTACAGTTAATGAACTCTAAATAAATACCTACAGTTAAGTTAAATAATTGAACAAAAATAGTCAACACAAAAGGACATCATAAAACCTAGAGTGTAAGATGCAATGATCCCAAGGGTAAAATTTATTTTTCTTTTGGGCGCCCTATGTGTTTTGTTATCTCGTTTTGATGGAGCATTTTGTCATTTACAAGTTGCATTTAAATTAAACATTATTAAAAATTCCTTCTCATTAAAGGAAATGAATGCTCTAGAACTGTACAAGTAGGTTAGACTTTATTTGTACTTATCCCAAACTCAAAAATAAAAGATACTAAATAAAATATTAGCAATTTACTTGAATACACTACATTGGTTCTTGCTTTTAAAAATCTTATTGATAAATATAATAATTTGAGAAGTTTAATTCATAGATCTAAAATATTAAAACAACAATTGAAAACTTAGAAATAAAAATTTTAAAACTTGAAAAGGAAATTTGCTACATCCCTAATATCATGTCCATAGTTTCAAACCGTCACGCTCCGACCTCGGGAGTGTGATTGGCGCTCAACTGAGATACCCCGATCAAGTAAGCCTGCTAGATGTCTTCTAACTAACCATGCCCATTAACAATATAAGAATCAGTCGCCAGAAATATACATGAGAGAAGTCAAGTGCTCCACATACTTTTCTATTACTCAAGGAGATTCATTTTACAATTTCTAAAATATTACAAGTTCATAATTACGAGGGAAAACATGTTTGCCAAATACCAACACTTCTAGCTCATTACCCAACATCAAATACCACCTACAATCCATCTACGGAGCCTCTAAGTACAATAGAAGAGTAGTATGGAAGTGCCGGCAACAAGGCCCCGGCTGTACCTCAAAATACAACGTACAACATTAAATGACATCAGGCCCGGTATAGAGTAGGGCTCACCAAAACCTGCTGAAAAGGGGAGCAACTGCAAATGAGGACCAAAGCTGCCCGCTGATGAACCACCTGCATCCGTTGAAAATGCAGCGCCCCCGGCAAAAAAGACGTTAGTACATATGGAATAGTACTAGTATGTAAAGCTAAACGTCCTCTTTCAAAATAGATTGCCAATATAAGAGAGAGACAACCATGGAAACAACAAGCAATGATATCCAAATGCCAAGTTAAAGCATAATAATTTTTAAAATACGAAGATAATATTGTGAAGATGATAATCAAAATATGAAGATAATATTATTTTTGGTTGTGGGATCCTTAGCACTGATACACTACCGTGAATTTCGCACGGAATATGATCACGGCCCGAACGGCTAGGCCGTCTCATTTGAAGACATCCAGTCTACACAAAGCAGCCCCGCCGCCTCACCCGAATGTGTGCGGGTGGAGGTATAATCACAAACACGATCTCTACACAAAACGGCACTGCCACCTCACTATACAAACACAATCTCTATACAAAGCGGTGGAGGTATAATCACAAACACAATCTCTATACAAAGCGGCCCTGCCGCCTCACCTCAATGTGTGCGGGTGGAGGTGTAATCACAAACACAATCTCTACTCAAAGCGTCCCTACCGCATTACCAATATGTGCGGATGAAGGTGTAATCATAAACACAATTTCTACACAAAGCGGCCTTGCCGCCTCACTCCAATGTGTGGCGGTGGAGGTGTAATCACAAACACAATCACCATCATGTGCGTAGTATGGCATCCGATCACGACCCGATCGGCTAGGCGTCTCACCATAATGCCGTGTAGATCGACATCACCCTCTGCTAGCAATCATCTCATCTCAATTTTGGGGAATATTCTCATCACATCAATCTCATTCCAAATAAGGAGAATAATCACAATGCACTCCTACACCGACACGTATAGTTCCGGGGTTAGGTTGTTCCCACCTACCCTTCCTCGGTGACTAACGATACTCCCAAAAATATTGTTGATTTTCATACAAGGGAAACAGAAATACATTACCTCATAACCTTTCACACTGTATATAGCTTCATTGGTTTTTTCAACCACTTACAACATCATTGTTTCATTGGCTCTCTTGGACATACATATGATTCTTCATTCATGGTACGATTGCCGTATTTCATATTCCACACTTTCATATATCTTTTCTTTCATGGATCATCATCATAAATATTATCATATAGAATATTCCGGAAATCACAACTTTAGGTTTATTATAATGAAAGCTTTAAACACAATAGATTTCTTTTCAAGAAGTGAAGTAAAATGATTGGCAATCGAAGCGCAAATTAAAATTATAAACGAGTAACACACCATTTATTCTTGAAATACCTTTCCCCAAAAAAGGGCAATTCACAATTTTAACTCATGAATATATCAGAATTCAAACACATTGGAAATACTTATAAAGCATAGCATTAGTTAAAACAACCACATTTGGGCATGACTTGAGTACATAAGCTTTTAGGAAAATCTATTTTCGAAGTCATTTAGAAACAATTGAATCAAGGCTCATTTCATAACCTTTCTCACATCATTTCATTTCATTGACACCATTGTCCACAAGTATAACTTTCATTCTTGGCAGGGTGACCACACTTTAAATCTCCAATTCACTTCTTTCACTTTCAAGTATCTTTATAGATTATCAACAATATGAGCATTCGAAATCAAGGCTTTAAGTACACATATGATCAATAAGAGTTTTAGACGTATGGAGTATTCTTTCCAAGTTAAGCATAATGGACTTTCATTTGAAACACGACTCAAAGACATAACATTTTAATACACATATCATTCTTGAACACATTCCCGAAGGATAATATAATGTGATAGGAACATTCGGAACACATTTTTGAAAATATAATTTTCGACACTTTGCTTACTCGGGACAATCGAATTTATCGGGAACAACTCGGAACATGGAAATAAGGAACTTGAGCCAACCATGCTTGAAACTTACGGGAACATCATGGAATTGAAGTCTAAGAGAGTAGTTTAACCAACATACCTTGCTTGAACTTTCCTTAAGTTACTACAATGTTCCGGAAATCCTAGCAATCCCAATCTATTTTGAGACATAGCAGAATTGAACACAAATTAGAAAGATATTTATGATTTTAGCTCATTTGGGTATTTTATCAAACACTAGGTGTGCAGATTTGACCACAAGGTTCTTCTACAAGATTTCCTTCACTCCTAACCCATTCAATACCAAGTGTTTACTCATATTAGCTCAATTATCTTCCCATCATCCTTATATTTACATGCATGCATAAATAACAACTCTCATACCCAAGAATCACACTCCCAATCTCTCATCTTCTGCCCAAACTCAAAATTGAAGACTAGGGTTAGAACCTTACCTCTTAGATGAAGACCTTGTGAGTTTTCCTTGTGAATTCTCCAAGTCTTGAGAAAGGATTGATGAACAATTAGCCTAAGATTTTCTCCTCTCTCTCTCTCTCTCTAGAACACTCTCACTTCTCTCTAAAAATATTAGATTTTTGCCTTCAAAATGACCCCCTAAGGCCTTATATCAAAATAGGTCGGATAAGAAAATTTTCAAAAATGACCCCCGAAGTCAATTATGTGATAGCAGAATCGTCATGTGGATAGCAGAATCGATTATGTGACCAGCAGAATAGATATATGGGCAGCAGAATTTTTATGCGGCCAGCATAATGGTTTTGCGGCTAGCAGAATCATTATCCGGCCAGCAGAATTATTTTTTAAAATTTGTTCAGTTTTTGTCCCACTCTTTGATGCTTATGCGGTCCGCGGAACAGTTCTGCAGTCGCGGAATTGACCGCAAAATCGCCTTCTTCTGCTAAAAATTTCCATCAACACTTTTATGCGCTCTTCAACCCAAAAAGTTCGTACCGTGGCTCATTTTCTATAATCCTCAAATCCATTAGCCTACCTCGGCACCACGAAACCTTAAAATTCCTTGATGAAATTTTACGGGGCCTTACATAAACATCTTTGAATTTCTTTACAAAATTTGTGACTTAGTGTTTTTTATAATATATTATTTTAATTTCAAAAGAATAAGGAAATAAAGCTCAAATTTTATTAACAATAAAATGCTTTACACTTTTTGGAAGCAAAGGGGGTGGAAAACGGAAAAGCAGAAAGGCAAATGCTAACATTTACTAGGGGAATTTTATATATACAAGTACACATTTTTGGGGCTACTATTAAAGTTATATTCGTATTGCACAAAATTTTGCAAAGTGTGTCCGTTCGGATATGAAGTAGTTTAATCTCTTCAGTGCAACTTCAAAAATTAAATTAGAAGTTCTTATACCTTTCAAATGTAACTTTAGAAATTCGAATTTTAAGTAGTTCAATCTCTTTAAAGCAACTTCAAAAACCAAATCTACAGTTTTTCTATTTATCAAATGCAACTTCAGAAATTCGAATCTTAAGCAGTTCAATCTGTTTAATGCAACTTCAGATTTCAAATCTTAAGTTCTTAAATATAAACTTGTTGTTCGAATTTCAATAATTCAATAAATGATTCAACGCTCATATTTACTCCAAGTGAGCTTAATTTTAAAATATAACTTTTGAATAGCATAAAAGAATAAGCCCCGATCATCAATTATCAAAATAATAGTAAATTCAACAAATTCATTTTGTAACTAAGAAGAAGAAGAAACCATAAGCACAAATAAGATGAAAGCAACATCGAAGAAGAAGAGAAAAGTGTACGTATCTTTTCACCAAAAAAATATATACACCTGAAGTTACCTATTTTTTAAAAGTGATTACAAATTCAATGGACGAGGCAAAACTGAGTTACACATCAAATTGTTTAGAGAATCTTACAGAAATGTCCCAAATAAGTCTCAACTTACCAACCCCAAGCCATTAATCATAGACTTACCAAAACTAGCCAAGCACATATAAAAATTAAAAATCCAAATAAATAAGGTTCTTTCTCTCCATAAATCACATGCAAAGATCTTGTTCCATATTTTAAGCGTGATTAGAAATATTAGATACAAGACGAAAAAAAAATCTCATGGATGAGGTAACAAATAAGGTGATGAAATACAAATATATATCGGCAAAAAAATAACCTTTTTCCAATGGTTATAGTTGAAATTCATTGAAAACATATAGATGAGTCAATATATAAAATTTGAGGAATATTAGAGGTGATTTGGACTGATTTTATATCAAAATTCATAGTTAAAATCGAGTTCAAAAAATTATTCTGCTACATATTGTCACGACCCAAATCCCAAACCCGGTCGTGATGGCGCCTCTCGTGAAGACAAGGCCAGCCAATTCGAGCTATAACTCGATTTAAGCAGTAAAGACAGTACTTACATATTTTAATAACAACAAATTGCGGAAACATAGCTAACCATCCCGACAACAGCCTAAACCGGGGTGTCACAATGTCATGAGCAACTAATGAAAACCTAATAATAAGATTACTATTACAATATCTCTGACACAATTGTTTGAAGAAAGTGGAAAAAACAAGATAAAAGAGATACAAGGCTGCGGACGCCAACAGCTACCTCGTAGTCTCTGAATCACCGCTCTAACAGTCGTAGTCAATGCCTCGGAGCGGAATCAATAACGCCTGAATCTGCACACATGGTGCAGGGAGTAATGTGAGTACTTCTAACTCAGTGAGTAATAATCATAAATAATGGCGGAAAGCAAGAAAACACACAAAGCACAAGGCATTCTATAATGAAGCAATAAAACATCATTAAAACAGTAAATCGGTGAGAAATCCAAGCAAAAATCTCTTTTCAACAGGTAAAAACATGAAATCCTTTTTGGTAAATAATATAAAGTAAAACATCGCCCCTCGGGCTCAATATCATTTAAAAACACGCCTCTCGGGCATAGTATCACATGGTACAACATCAGCACCTCGGGCATGTCACATGGTACAACATCGGCCCCTCGGGCTATATTTCACA